>JASDQU010010159.1:72211-90091 GCA_032191745.1 Picea mariana | reverse complement strand
TACCAAGGCTTTGAATTCCTTGAAATTTCCAAGTACTTCATCTTTTGACTTCAAGAAATAAACCCAAGTCTTACGAGAGTAATCATCAATAAAAGATACATAGTATACATACCCGCTTATAGTGGTTGATGGCATTGGACTGCATACATTTGAATGGACAAGTTCCAAGATTCATTTTGCTTTATTGTTGCTCTTTGGAAAATGATTATTTATGTTCTTTCCTTGTGCACATCCCTTGCATACACTTTCATGATCAACCTTTTATTATGGTAAACCTGTAACTACCTTGCTTACATATGGTAAGGCTTTGTAGTTGATGTGAGCTAGTCTTTTATGCCAAAGTCTACAAGGAAATTCAATAGAGTGTGTTAATGCTACAATTGAGTGACCTTTTAAATTGTACAAACCACCTTCTTTTGTTATAATAACAAATGCATATTCTATAGTTTTTCCTTTAGACCACATAAGAACTTCACCATCTATGAATGCAACCCTAAAACCTTTCTTATCTAGCGTTGAGATAGAAAGTAAGTTCTTTGTCAATTCTGGTACATAGAGTACATCCTTCATTCTCATCGGAGTTCCTGAATCAAGTTTGTAGGTGGATTCTCCCATTCCTTTGATAGGGTATTGATAATCATCTCCAAGTGAAACTTTTTGGGGGAAGTCCTTTTCTATAAGGCTAGAGAGAATTTTTTTCTGACCTGTCATGTGCTTAGAGGCACCGCTATCTATGAGCCAAGTATCCTCTCCAGGTGTCACAGATCCTGAGAGGGCTGAAAACAAAACATAATCTTCAATCTCTTATTTAGTTAACTTCTTGGGTGCCTCATCATCTTCAGTTGCATGAGAATGATGTCTTTTGTTTTTTCTCCTCTTGTATTCTTCCCTTCTGGCAGGACAGTGCTTAGCAATGTGTCCCATCTTATCACAATGATAACATTGATAGGAGGATAAATCTTTTCCCTTTCTTTGACCCTTATGATATTTCTGGAATCTCTTTGGAGAGTGAGATTCTTTATGAAAGTGGGTCTCATTTTGAAAATGAGACTTTTTCTTTCCACCTTTAGCATGAGCAGCTAGGGCTTGATCTTCATCTCTTAATAAGATAGCTTCTCAGTTGGCCACTCTTGCTTCTTCTTGAACACATTCTTCCCATAAACTATCAAATTAGAGTTTCTCTTTTCTTGCACAAATAGTTTGGATGAAGGCATCCCAAGCTCTTGTGAGACCATTAAGAGTTGTCATTATGAGTTCATCTTCATCTAAGTTGTCTCAAATTGCCTCTAAATGTTCCTTGAATTGAGAAACCCTAGAGAAATAATCTTGAACTGCTTCTCCTTTTTTCATCTTTGTATTCTTGAGTTGGGTTCTCAAATTCATCTTCCAGTTGATGTTCTTTTATTCATACATTCCGGTTAGGCAATCAAACAAATCTTTTGGAGTAATCTTAGAAGACACTTGGGGGATCAAGTGGTCTTTAATAGAGTCTACAATTATCCTTTTAGCCTTAATCATATCATTTTTGTACTTCTCTTTGGCTGGATCTTCTTTGGGTTCTAGTACATTTTATTTTATGAAATTTTCAAGGTCATTCTCTTCAAGAATGAGTTCAATTCTGTACTTCCATGCACAAAAATTTTCCACACCTTATAACTTGTCAACAAGCTTGGTGCTTGTAGACATCTTGACCTGGAGCTAAGAAAATGACCAGAAAATGAAAGTGCTCAAAAATTGAAACTGAGCTTACCAAGAGATGTGTTTGGTTGAGGCGAGGTTGGTGGAGCTAACTGTTTCAAAAAATTCCAAGTTTTACCCCTTGAAACTTGACCTATGCGATTCTAGATTGGTACTTCTGGTATTGGTTCTGGTTTTCTAGTTTTTTGGTACTAGTCAAAACTAGGGTTTGACTTTCCGGAGAATCTAGCCACTGAAAAAGTTCGCTCAAGCTGCCAAAAGATGCGCTAGGGAAAGTCACACTTCCCAAGGTAGTTTTTGGTCAAAAATTCCTCTTTAGTAAAAATCTTTAATTTTCTTGTACGACAATAGTGATGTTTTTAGATACCCAATGAAATATGTTATATTCAGTCAAGCTCTGAAACCATGTTAAGTTCTCACTGTTGTTAGTAGGTTATTTCCAAATTACATGAGCATTCAATGCATTTCCAAAACAATAGCATAAAGAGGATCACTGAAAGAAACACAATCACAAGGTACACAACATTTTATCTTGGGAAATCCTCATGGTGGAGAAAACCCAACAAAAACTTCCTTAATAATAGATTGCCAATACAATGCCAAGACTAAGACCAAAACACCAAGAATAAACCAAGATTGAGCATGTGCCTCTCTTCTCCTTCCTCCTGCAACTGCAATTGCCTTCAAGATATGCACACTAGATGAGTGAGTGTGAGTGTGTGTAAGTGAGGCACCATCCTCACATATAAATACTAGTTGAGGAGGTGCTAGGGTTATGTCTCTTCACATCATAGGGTCGAATTCTTCTAGAAATGGTTAAACCACTTTATAAACACTAGGGGTCGACTTTACAAATACCACCATATAAATATGGTTTGACCAATCCACAAAAGCGTATTTGATCTTATACAAGACTCGACATGATCAATCCGCAAAAGGGGATTTGATCTATATGATAATAACTCAAATATAATTAGAATATTCTTCGAAGTTACAATATTTCAAGAGTTTCTTGTTTTGGGAAGGTCACATATAATAGCTCTGAGAGGGAGCTATAATGACGGTTGCGGAAGGAAACAATTTAGATGGTCTTTAGCTACGACATGGAGTAGACTATCCATAAATAGAGTTGCGCACATCCATGTAATGAAGGAGAAGAGGACGAAGTTAGAATCTCTGGCAAGAAGGGTATTGTTGCGGATACAAAGTATCTCATATGGAGATTGATTGTAAGGAGCACAAGGCTCCAAAGATGACCATACAGATCCCTCTAGTTTAGTTGATCACTTTTCATATCACCAGGAAGAGTCAGTAGAGCCAGAAGGTCCTACCCAGAATCGTTATAGTGACTAGGAAGAGACCAGCATGGTCCCGTGATACTTTGCAGGATGCAAAGGGGGATACAGATATATGGCATTGATGAGACATATGATGAGGAGCATATTTCTCCACTAGTGTTGAGGTAGGCGGCCCTACCAAGTAGCAACTCAGAAGTAGCTAGATTTCATAGGGAGTCATCCCTTAGGATCTAGTAGGGAGGAGCAGCCTCCCCAGGACAGTTCATAGGATATCAGACTTCAGATGAGGTCAGCGCATGCAGAGGGAGCAGATGAATCCGAAGATTATATAGAATTAGAAAGAGTCAAGCTTGAGAGAGAGCATGTAGACTCGGAGTGAGCTTGATCTCAGAGAGAGTCGGTGGTTTAGAGAATTTCATTCAGAAAGTATTCCTCCTCAGATTCAGATGGGAGAGAGACATCTTCCAGGAATGACAGACATGAGACTAGATCAAAGCTCCAGAGGCTTTGAGGACATATGAGACCTCTTAGGACGATTCCCTTGTTCAGTGACAGAGGAGGAAACCAATCAGAAGGATTGGGATATTGATTTTTCCTTGGTTCTAAGACTAGAAGGGAAGTCAGTGGTGACTTCCAAGTTGATCTACAAAATCAAGCAAGTTGCAGATGGAAGCATAGAGATGTACAAAGCTTGATGCGTGGCTAGAGGAGTCTCCCAGCAAGAGGGAGAATATTATGACGAGAGACTTTCTCCAGTAGCCAGAAGAAGTGTACATAGAGAAGCCAAAAGATACATGAGAAGGAGTCTCATGTCTACAGATTGAAGAAGGCTTTGTACGGGCCTAAGAAGGCACCGAGGGCATGATATGCCAGATCAGACAGGTACTTGATGAGCTTGGGAATGATTTCCCATTGATCCTATATGTGGATGACTTGTTTCTGACAGGAGATGAGAAGCTCATAGTTGGGTGCAAGAGGGAGCTTGCTTCAGAGTTCGAGATGAAGGATCTATGTCTGATGCATTACTTCTTGGGATTGGAGGTGTGGCAAAGATTAGATGAAATTTTCCTTAGCCAAGGAAAATATACTATTGAGATCCTTCAGAGACTCGGGATGATGGATTGCAAGTCCATGGCCACACCTATGTTGATAAATATGAAGTTTCTGAGTTATTCATCTTCAGATTTGGTGGATCCCATGATGTACAAACAGTTGATTGGATCCTTGATGTAATTAGTTAGCACCAGGCCAGACATATGTTTTGCAGTGAATGCCTTGAGTCAGTACATGGTTGAAACTATACATGTACATTGGATGGCAGCAAAACATATGTTGAGGTACCTGCCTAGTACGATTGGATATGGATTGAGATATGTCTTGGGTGGAGATGTGAAGCTCCAGGGATATACAGACTTTGACTGGGCAAGGAGTGCAGTGGATCAAAAGAGTACTTCTGGATACTGCTTCAGTCTAGGATCAAGTATGATCTCATGGTTAAACAAGAAACAAACATCATTGGCACTCAGTACAACAGAGGTAGAGTATATCGCAGCTAGTGTGGCAAGTCATGAACCAGTGTGCCTTTAGAAGTTGTTTGCAGGGATATTTGATCTAGAATTGGAGCCAAATTTGATACATTGTGATAATCAAAGTTGCATAAGGCTTTCAGAGAACCCTGTCTTTCATGACAAGTCAAAGCACATAATATCATTACATTCAAGACATCGTGCAGAGAGGAGCTATAGAGGGCCAGTAAATATCCACGGATGAGCATATAACAAAAATTCTTACCAAGTCTTTGTCTAGAGTGAAGTATGAGTACTTCATAGACAAGCGTGGCATGATGCAGAATGTTCGCCCTCGTTGAGAGGGAGGTGTGTTGTTTCTCCTCCTGCCGGATAACCCCTCTGGCCAAGGGTTCCCTAGATCAGTCATGTGAGGTGACTGAGGGGGTAATGCATTGTCAGACTTGATGAGGGAAGAAACATCACACACATAGTCGTGAGGACTATGGGAGTAGCTTTGTGCTACTGAATGAGACTACAACTATGGTTGATGGCATTCTAGTAGTTGTGTGCTACTAGTTGATTGTTGCATAGTTATAGAGACATTGACTATGACTATGATTGATGGCATTGTAGTAGTTGTGTGCTACTAGCTGATTGTTGCATAGTTATAGAGACTGTGACTATGGATGATGGAATTGTAGTAGCTATGTGATACTAGTTGATTGTTGCATAGTTATAGAGGCCATGACTGTGGTTGACGGCATTGTAGTAGATGTGTTCTAGTAGTTGATTGTTGCATAGTCACGGGGATTGTAGACTATGATTATGGATGATGGCATGGTAGTAGTTGTGTGCTACTAGTTGATTGTTTCATAATCATAGAGATTGTTGGACTGCATGGTGGTAGCTTGTGTAGCTACCAGTTGATTGCAGGATATGACTATGGTTGATGGCATGGTAATAGTTGTGTGCTACTAGTTGATTGTTGCATAATCATAGAGTTTGTGACTATGGTTGATGGCATGGTAGTAGTTGTGTGATACTAGTTGATTGTTGCACAGTCACAGAGATCATAACTATGGTTGATGGCATAGTAGTAGCTTAGTGCTACTAGTTGATTGTTGCATAGTTATGGAGACTATTGGATTGCATGGTAGCAGTCTTACGACTACTAGTGGATTGCAGATCATGACTATGGTTGATGACATGGTAGAATCTTAGTGCTACTAGTTGATTGTTTCATAGTCATGAGAGACTATTGAATAGCATGTTAGTAGCTTGGTGCTACTAGTTGATTGCTATGTAGTCGTGACAGTATGGTTTGGTAGCAGATTGGATGGCATTGTAGTATTTGTGTGCTACTAGTTGATTTCCATGGAGACTACCTGACCGCTTGGAAGTAGTTGTGTGCTATTGTTTGATCGCAGCACGGTCAGGAGGACTATGGCAATATTTATGTACTACTTGACAATATGGGTAGTTGTGTGCTACTCGATAATTGCAGCATAGTCTTGAAGACCATGATGGATGATTTTGAGCTACCAATGGCATTGTAGTAGTTGTGTGCTACTAGTTGATTGCATAGTAGTCAATGGACTACTAGATGAAGACATCATGGAAAGATACCTCCCTATATAAGACAAAGTGTTGATGTTTTTGTAGTTGTGGGAGGTATTTTCCCTCCTATATGACCTTTCTTAGATGAGAAGAAGATTCTTGAAGAAAGAGAACCATTGAATAGATGTGGAAATACCCTAGAAGAGAAGTGCGCCCAGAAGAATAAAGAACAATGAAGTGACACCTTCCGAGAAGAGAAGTCGGCAAGGTAAAGAGGACAAGAAGGGTATAAATAGGAGGTTCCCTAGCTCATTTGGACACACTCACTCACACTCTCTCATATACACATAAGTAAGGCGCAAGTTGAGGAAGGGTGACGCAACAACTGCAGTGACATAGATTCTTCTTGTTCAGTTTTTCTAGTATTTATCTCTTATGTGTTACTCTTGGAAATGGTGTGCTATCTTGGTATTGTGTTGTTGTTGCAGCTAGGGTGGTATTTCTAGTTGTACTTTGAGCTAGCCTTTGGTCTAGGGTTTACATGTTGGTTTATGATTGGACTTGCTTTGTGAACAGAATCTGTTTAATAAAGGTTGTTTGGTTTTTCCCCATTTGGGGTTTTCCCAAAATAAATATGTTGTGTTCTTTTGTCTCTTGTTTATGTTGTTATTGCTCAGTACATGATATATAAGTTAATGATAAAGAAGTAAAATAACATTGGTAACTCTAATGCTATGTAAATAAAGAAAATATAACATATACTTACTAGCACATTTTTCCACCCTCCAATTGAGTTGATAAATCTGATAGTTCAGCGATGAAAAATGGATAATTAAAAGAACAAAGCTCCAAATTGTCACGGGCTAGACCCCTCTCCGTTTGGGCTAGTGTTTATCAGCCTCATGGGGGAGTCCTCGGGGTGATTTGTTGATGTCCTTAAGTCTGATTTTCTACAAAATAAGACAAAAAATAACAGTTGTAATGTCTTGGACAACGTGTTAATTCTACCCAAGACATGGCGAAAATAGACAACTTTAGTTTGGAGGGATTCTACAGGGTTAGAAAAAGAAAATAGAAGATAAATAAAGAAACAAATTAATCAAAAGATCGATTAAACCATAATGAATAGTAAGAATCCACTAACCTAATTGCAAAATTAAAAAAGTACAGAAAAGAAGAAAGGTTTGAATACAAACACAAAACATCTTTATTGATAAGCTTGCAAGAGGGTTGTTTGAGCCACAATTGACGAGTCCACAAGTGGTACAATAATCACTTTGGTCAAAGATAGAGTAACTAGACTAAGGAGAGAGAAGAATGAGAGAAGAAAAATATGCTAGCTACTACAATAATCTTACCAATAACCAATGAATACCATTCAATATATAGGAGAGGAGTGTGAAGAAAATAGGAGTTAATGCACATGAGGGAATAAGTGTGAGTGACAAATTTAGGAATTAATGTGCATGAAGGAATAAGTGTGAGCGAGTAATGTGCATGGGTGAGTTATGAGTGAGATTGTATCTGCATGGTGAGTTAAATAATGGCTATGATGCATGGAGGATAATTTTATCTTTCTAATGCATGTTAGATTGCTAAATTTGGCCAAGGGATGAGGGAGTTATGAGTTAAAAGAAATTCTCCCTATTTTTTAAGGATTTCTCAAAATTTAGGAATTTTGCGTTTAAAAGAAATTTAGGGAGAACTTTTATAAATTGATTGCATGGAAAGTGAGAATATGGAAAGTGAGAGGAATAGAGTGACAAAAATTAGTCTTGAGTGGCTAAACTTTCTCCAGAAAATGCCACCTCACCCATGTGCCACCTCTTTAACTTAATTAATTATCATTTAATTCATAATCCTTGGAAACTGCATCCATGATGCTATGGAGATGCCACATCATCCTGATAATTTTTCACATGTCGAAACCTGAGCTTGCCACTTGTCACTGCTGGAGATGACGATGACTGCTAAAAATAGAAATTTCCAAAAATAGTCATCTGGTCCCAAATATTTGAAACTTGACAAAACTTACCCAAACTATCCACAAATGTTTATTTGGATTTATAAATGGAATGAAATGAAATACATATGTATAACAAAGAAACACACAAAGATATTGTAAAACTTGACTTCTATTAATAAAGAGAACATGTTGAAACTATAAAATGCATAGTGAAACAAACTTGTTTGAATGGTGGCAGCTTATCTCTGAGAAGAGATGTGTCAGCGATGCTCATTCACAAGAAGATGGGTACAATGAGTCTCCAAGGGCCTTTTTAACATAAACCATAATGAGAAAAAACTAAACATCCAAAACCCTAACCCCGAGAGATGAAACACTAAAAGGTTTGTGGGCCCTGACGGAGGTAGTTTCTTGATACGTCAACTTCCCAAGGGTGTAACCAGTACACCAATTTAATGTGCAAACCAAAATGGGAGAAAACCACATAATTGTTTCTTATATATCAAAGATTACATTCATTGGAAGCACCAACTTCCTGATTCTTCAATATCAACTGGAAGGAGGCTACGACCCCCTATTTATAGGCTCTTGTTGATATTACGGTAGCTATGAGAGGTATTAAACCTCCACGTGTAACCTTGACAAGAATAGAATATTCCGGCAAGCAAGAAAAAACCTTAAAGAATTGAACATAACCCTAAAAGATAAGTCGGCTAAAGAAAATAATTAATATTGAGTTTTTAGCCTCCATAAAGAGAAGTCGGCCTAGACAGCTAAGGAAGAGTAGTATAAATACAGGATTCCAGAGCTCATTTGGAGACACACAACTCGCAACTACAGAAATCTAGTGTGCACTACAGAAATTTAGTAAGTGCACGAGTCTAGAGAGTAGTTGCGGTTGCAGCTACTCCAAGTTGTATTTTTTGTTTTAGGCTTGGACTTTCTCTTGGTTATGGTTTGAAATTTTTTCCTTGTGTGCTAGCTCTGAAGCTAGGTATGCTACATTGATTGGCTATTAGGCCTAGGGTTTGCTTCCAGAATTATTCTATGTCAAGGTTAAGGTGCCTGGGGGTGGCTTCGGCCTATGGCTGGGAGACAATATTTCTATATTGTCTATGGTTAAATGAGCACACCTACTTTTCTAACATGTTATGGGCCCACACTATCTTCGGATAGTCTAACCAATGGAAGATAGATTGAGGGGATTTGCTCAGTTACAGTTACAATTGCAGTCAATGTTTTTGTTGCAACAATGAAACCATAACCCTCTTGTTAAGGCACCTTAAGTGAAGAGATTGACCTAATTTCTGGATAGTCTAGTGCACACTAACCTAGCACACCTCCTGGTACTCTCATCAAGCTAAGACATCAAGTTTGAGTTTTTGGTCAAAGTCAAAGGTTGACTAAGTCAAAAAAGTCATGACTTACTCTATGAAATTAGAAAAAAAGTTAGAAGGGGATTCTAACTTCAGAGCATGGAAGACAAGGATTGACCTCATCCTTGCCAAGAATAAAGTGTTGGATATCGTGAAAGGAAATATCATGGAACCCCAGTTTGAAGAAGGAAAAGAGAAGGAACCTCATAACGTTGCAGTTATGGAAAAGTTCAAGGACAATGACATCAATGCCATGAGTATCATAGTGGACTCTGTAAAACACCACTTGATACCCTACATCTCTCATCTTGACTCATCTAAGAAGATGTATGATTCCCTAACTAATCTCTTCCCAGTCATAAACATTGGACAAGTAATGAGTCTGAAGAATGAGCTTTGTGACATGAAAATGAATAATGAGGAAAGAATATCATACTTTGTGAGAATCTCTCAGTTAAGAGATCAACTACAAGATATTGAAGAAATCATTTCAAGGAACTAGTAAATATAGTACTCAACATCCTTCCCAAGACATGGGATGCATTTGTTGCAAGAATGAACACAAGAAAGGAGTATCTCACATTTGAAAAACTTTGTACTTGTTGTGCACAAGAAGGATCAAGGATTAGCACAAAAGAGAAATCCGAAAAGAAATACGATGATCAAGCCGTCACAGCAAAATTTAATAATTTCATGAATAAGAGGAATTTTGGCTTAAGGAAGGAAACAGACGAAGCATCAGTTGTCGAAGAAAGAGAACAGGGATGATTTTATGGATGGAAAATTATTTTAAAATGTAGAAACCTTGGCGAATATTACTAATCCTTCATATGTCAACTATAAATGTTTGGCGATATTTTTTAAAAAATATTCAAATTTCTAAGTATTTTATATAGTTTTTATAAAATTTTGGTGATTTTTAAGGTAAAATAATATTATCCTATAGAATTTGGGCTAATCATTTTTAAAATAGAAAATCTCATATTTGGAAAAACCATGGAAATTTAACCCATGAGTGAAATTTAGCCACTAAAATCACACCTGAAAGGGAACCCTCAAAGAAGGCCAAGCAGGATCAAATAGACTTCTTCTTCTAAGTCAAGGTAACAATATTCTTCAAATTTCTTGTACATACCATGTTTACATAGTTTCTATACATATTTTGCATATCTATTTCTTAGAATATAAGATGTTCAAGTGAAACAATACCTATGGAAGAATAACAAGATAAGGATTGTTATCACGATGACTACAAGTCAATCCATACACATGAAAACATGAAGTGCATTGACAACCCTTGGTAACAATTTATGTGGAAGCTATTATATAAGTAACAACTTCCAGATAAGCCGGAATCAGAATCAAACTTGAAAGAGACCCAGAAAGTCAAAACAGAAAGAAGTCAGCAATCAAGAGGAAATTAGAAAAAGACTTGTGACACTTTGCAGAAGGCAATAAGGATGCAGACAAAAGCGTGGACTCTCTTAGATGGAGGGAGTTGATTACAGAATTCCAAAATAAGAGCATGCATTCATGCATAAAGCAAGGATTAGGAGGGAGATAATCCTAAATGATATGATACATTGAGGATTATGAAGTATATGTCCATGTTCCAATTGAAAGTAGCAGCCATGATAAACAACACATGTTTAGATTGACTCCAGAAGAAGTCTTCTTTGAAAAGAAGCCTTAAAGTATCCTTGGTTGTCCATCTACATCCATGATTCTATGATGAAAGGAAGAAGTTGGAATCTTCAGGGCATATAGAAGAACCCATGAACCCAAGAGCTAAAGAGAGACATGAGGAAGAACATGAAGATTCCAAGAAAGAAAGAAAAGCAAGAACAACCAGTTATTATACCGAGAATCACAAGACTACTAGTTTGGTTTGAACCCACTAAGAAGAAATCAAGCAGAAGAAATGGAAGTTGTGATAAAGAATAGTGTATGTAAAAAAATGTGAAAAATAATTATGAATGGAAGCATTGCAATATTCATAGTTTCTTCCAGAAGGAGGGAGAAGACTATGACAACAGTTGTTCTAGTAAACCAGATATACATCTTGTAGTATCCATGGATTGGAATTTACATGTAAAAGACTAATCTTCCCAATAAAGAAAGTGAGAAAGAAGATTATACTATAAAGAGACCCATGTAGGCATATATAGGAAGACCTTGTATGGATTCAAACAACTTGATGCAAAGTATCGCATATACAACAGAAGCGTGGTGAAAACTTTCTATGACAAAGATAGTGTATCAGAATAGTTACTCGGAATTTTGGGATGATGGATTGCTAATCCATGGAAAAATCTCATGATGACAGAAGAAGTGCTACTTGGATATGTTTTAGTTTGATCCTTTCCACGATGTCATGAGCTAGCAGGAAATAGAAGTGTTGAATTCGACCATGATATATTGTAATGATCAGAGCTATATGAAGCCTTCAGAGAAAACCAATTTTTCATGACAGACTGAAGTACATTGAGATCAAGCATTATATTCTCCATGATGAAGTCTAGAAAAGAGAAGTGGTTCTCCAATATATTTTCTCAGATGAGCAGATCGCAGATATTTTGGTAAAGCCTATGTCCAAGATGAAAAGTTTGCGTACTCAAGAAACAAGATGGGGCTCGTGGAGACGAATCCCTTATTGAAAAAGGAATATATTACTCCAGGTTGGGAGGGAGCATTGATATGTTATTGATTTATGAACATTCATTTTTCAGTTTGAAAAATGGTCAAGGATGAGCAGTTCCTTTCCAATTCGTAAAGTGGTTTGAGATTTTTGGTGGATAGGAATTTTCCATTTCAGAAAATGGTCCAAATCGGACAGTCGTTTTCATAATGAAAATGGTCCAATATATTGTTGATGTACCATAGACAACGATTCCCCTTGTGGCTAGTTTGGGGGAATGTTCTAGGACAATCATTATTCTTGGCAGTCACTCTGAGTAGTGGTCAAGTAGAATGGTTCCCCTCGTCGGGCAATCATTCTTTCGAAGTTCACAGTTGTGAGTAGTTTCGAAGAATGGTTCGTTTTGGAGGTTGGTGCAGGATAGTCATTTCCATTAGGAAATGGTCTAGATAGTCATTCCTTAGGGCAGACTCATTCTATCCAGGTTTCACTATGATTAATGCCGGAGAAATGGCCCAGTTAGGTGAATGGTTCAAATTCAACAATCATGGACAGAAATTCCCTAGGGCAGACTCATTCTCTCCAGGTTGCACTATGATTAGTGTTGTAGGAATGCCACAGTTAGGTGAATGGTACAGGCTCATAAATTAGGGACAATTATTCTTCTATGCTTGAGAAGAATAGTCCAAATATCCCATGGCTGATGTTTTACCTTCTGACGGAATATGCTCTACCATATCTCACACATGTGAGTGGAAGAATGGCCCAGATGACTCAGTTTATATCATGATATTGTTTTATGCAGGTTGATATCAGATGATATGATTGTTGTGGATATTGTATGTCTCTGGACAGTAGATGTATGTTACTGTGGGGGATGTGTTCCACTGGTTGTGACTATGTATCACTGATTAATTAGTTGTGTGCTACCTGGTGTAGTTGTGTACCATTGGATAGTAGTTGTGTACTACTATGGATAGACACAGTTGTGTTCTATTGAATGGCATTGTTATGATTTCCATGAAGACTATCATTAGTGTTGGAAATGATTATCAGTTAGATGGATAGTCGGTGTGCTAGTGGACAGACATTATCTAGGCAGAAAATGGTCCAGGACATTTATTCTTCTAAGACGTATGTCTAGATTAGAAGAATAATCCTTGTAGATCATGGCATGACTTCCAGCATCTGTTGGAATAGTTATTCCTCTAGGACATATTTCTGAATTAGAAGAATGGTTCTTGTATCACTCTATGGAATGAGTGACTTATCCAGCATTATGCATGATTACTTAGATGAAATATGGCTTTGAGAGATGATACAATTGATGTTATTAGATGATACTGATAGTGATGACGGTGCTCGTGCTTTTATCATGAGATATCGTGTGTGGCTATGATGATGCTACCAGTTGAATGGTATGTTTTATCTCAAGACCATTACCTTTAAATACCTCCCTAGCTAAGAGGGAATGTTGATATTATGTTAGTTGCGGGATGTATTAAACCTCCACGTGTAACCCTGACAAGAATAGAATATTCCAGGAAGTAAGAAGAAACCCTAAAGCATTGAACATAAACCTAAAAGACAAGTTGGTTAAAGAAAATAATTAATATTGAGTTTTTAGTCTCTAGAAAGAGAAGTTGACCCAGACAGCTAAGGAAGAGAAATATAAATATAGGATGCCAGAGCTCATTTGGACACACACATCTTGCAACTACATAAATCTAGTGTGCACTATAGAAATTTAGTAAGTGTGCAAGTCTGGAGAGTAGTTGCAGCTACTACAACTTGTATTTTTGGTTTTAGGCTTGGACTTTATCTTGGTTATGGTTTAGAATTTCTTCCTTGTGTGCTAGCTATGGAGAGAGGTACACTAAATTGATTGGATATTAGGCCTAGGGTTTGCTTCTATAATTATTATTTTTCAAGGTTAAGGTGCTCGGGGGCGGCTTCGGCCTATGGTTGGGTGACAATATTGATATTTTGTCTATGGTTAAATGAGCACATCTACTTTTCTAACAGCTCCAACTTGAAGGAAGGTACAAATCCATGAATTCTCTGGCTCCAATCAGAAGGAGGCTACAACCCCTTGATTCTCAGGCTCCAACCTGAAAGAAGCTCCAACTCCATGTGTTCTCTGGCACCAATCAGAAGGAGGCTACAACCCCCTTTCCTTGCCTCATCCTGCCACCCTGAAATATAAATGTAGACCAACTATCACTACCACTTTCACTCAATTGTCACTACCACTATCACTGTCACTGTCTGTGTCACTGTCACTATCTCTGTCACTTCCACCATCACTATCATTGTCACTATCACTGTCACTGTCTCTGTCACTTTCTGTATCTTTGTCATTGTCACTATCATTGTACCATCAACCTGCTATACCAAAACCCATGCCATACCATGCATCAACTGTGTACTAACAATGCATCAATATTATACCATAATATATGTCAAGTGTATATATCATATACTAGATGTTGGCTCTATGCACGGTTTGTAAGACCTTAGGTTCAAGTTATCTATGACCAACAAAACCCACTAGACATCGGCTCTTTTAGCATCACCTACTTGCATAGATGAAGTCTCACCTGATGTATCTATTTGGACTGCAAGAACCAGTTTCCGCAATAGCGAGGGAATGGGAGGTGACCATTATGTTCATTCTTCCTTATTAGTTATGTCCGCGTAATTATTTCCTTGTTATGTATTAACTACTTAATGATTATGATTCATAATATCATTATAGTCTTGATTACTGCATAAACTCATTGTTGTAATAGTCATGATTATTGTGCAAGGATTAAACATAACATAACTCTACTCTAATATGCATCCAAACAGAATTCATAAGAAATCACATAAAAGACATATGACACAATATTTAACATGGTTCACCCAACTCTAGGATACATCCACAACGATCGGCTTCTTTATTAGGATTTTAGTAATGGTTTCATGCTTACGCATTGTTCTTACAAAGATAGATCATGTTTATCTTTCTATTCTCCTATCTTAGCTGCTCTGCAGTGAAAGCATATCTCTCTCTGCATCATCTCTTACATTCAGACATTGATTCTCTCCCTTCCCAGCTTATCCTATCAACCTTCTTACTGACAGGAAATCTAGGAAGCTTGGAATAGACTCTAAAATACTCCTAGAGAGTAACCACATGGAGGAACCCCCATTACATATTTACACATACAATCTAGGTCTTAAAACCCTACTTGGTTCCCCCCAAAACCCTCATTACAATGCATGACAGATCGAGTTCACTAGTTGTTCGGCTTCTTTCTTCTTCTTTTCCGTATTCGTGCAGATTTTTCACCTCCTTCCATCTTTAGAATGTCGAGCTATCATCATTCATTTTCGTTCATTTCATTCTTCTCTTTGCTTTATTCCATATTTTTATTCCGCTTACATGGGCAGTGGTTGTTTTTTATAGTTGCAGATTGGAATTGGGTATTGTTCGTAAATTGTTATAAAATGAAGAGTGTGTGAATGAAAGGAACATAACCTCTTACAAATTATGTGGAATATTTATTGTTTGTGATGGTACTGTGTTGGATGTTTGATTATTGGACAATGAACTAATCAAGTACATAGTAATTGTTATCTAGTCATGATAGTTGTTGGTTGGTGCATCTATTCTTACTGCAGAATGTTTTATGGATCACTTGATTATTTTCATGAACAGTAATCATTATCCTCCCCTCCCATTATATCACTTTCCGCTAATTACAAACCCTTCACATATCCCATATTCATTGTTTCACTCCATGTTATGAGGTTAATTACAGTCAAGAGAATTTATGTGTTAAAGTGGATGAAAGAGGCAGTGTCTTGTGTGGATTACAGTGACGTTTTACTGGTTTGATTTACAGTTGATTGTTGTTGTCATTGAGCAGTGACCATGTCTTCTCCCCTTTCATTATATCATATTTTCGCTCAATACAAACCCCTCACGTATCCCTGAACCCTTTTCACCCCCCTGCTCATTGATTAATAGTAATACATTTTGTATGGATTGGATTGCATGAGCCTGATACATTTTGAGCCAAATCCATTTCATATTTTTAAGAGTTGTCATGTATTGTTATTTAAAAGACTATTTGCTAATCGATCATGCATTCAAGATGAGTTTTTTCGGTCGGGGAAGCCATGTCCAAGGAAACAAAGATAGAGGTAACTAGAACCGAGATCCAAGAAGGCCTAGGTTCTCCATACATTTTGACACCGATTCACAAGAGCTTGGCCAATTGTTTTATGCCAGATTCTTTAATTGTATTCGACAAGGAGTAGTCCAACATATGCCTGAAATACCTCCTTTCCAGGCCCCACAAGCTCCTGGTATCCTAGTACCTCCTCATGTCTCCTTACAACCTAAGGTCCCTGAAAATGATGGATGGTAGGAGATTGTCCACCCGACAGTCTCCCAACGTTGTGGATGGCCCAACTTGTCTTTTCCTGCTCCTCCGCCTTTGAACCCCATTGTCCAAGCTAACCCTAACCACTCATTAGTGCAATCCTCCCATGCTAGCAAGAGACTAAAGACAGAATCCCACCATGTACATGATAAAGGAAAAGCCACTACTGCCTCTTCCTCACCCTCCAATGACTCTGACAAATCCGTGTCTTCCCGGATGCATTTGAGGGACGATTGTTCCCACGTGATCAGTGAAATTAAGCCTAAAGGCTATGCACAACCTAAGGCAAATTCAGGAAAATCAAGAGGTGACAGCAGCAACCAAGGAAAGGTTGCATCGCAGACTGCGAAATATGGCTTTTGAGTTTTATGTTATCTATTGTTTCATGACAGTTAACTTCATGGATCTTTGGACAACAAGTTTTATTTTGGATATATGAGTATTATTTTTCAAATAATTTCAATTTTCATGAGTTAAAATTGCCAAAAATAAATATGTTGATGGGAGACACAAGGAAGTGTGTTTTGCTTAACTAATGGTTATGTTATGATTGTTATGATTGTTATGAACTAAATGGAGTCACAAGGGGTCCCACCTACTAGTTATTATTTATTTATGACCCTTATTATGATTATTACTTTCCCCCCTAACTAAAGTTAGTTGAGTCTTTAATTAACTTAACTAATGGGTTGGTTCAACTACTTCAACCAATTCTAATTTGTTAAAAGAAAAAGGAAAGGGAGGATAGAAGCAGAAGCATGCTAAGGTTTGCTCTTTGAATTTATATTGAGATAGTCCAGTTTTCATTCATTCATATATTCATCACAACCTAATTCTCTTTTGTGATAGCAGGGTCTTATTGTAGACAACAATATTCAGGGTTGAATCAGATCATTCAGACACTCGTTTTTTAGAGGTGTTGATCTATCTTTGATAGTTTGTGTAGATTTGTCTGTTTGTGAATTAATTTTCATGACTGATAAAGGATATTGTGCATAGTCGAGTGGGCAGCAATCTATGGCAAGTTGATCCCGCATTTAGAGTTCAATTTTGGTTTTCTGTCAAAGGTCCTTTTGTATGTTCCATTGGGGATGTCTAAGTTTGACTTTGGTCCAAGATTTCTATATGAGATTTTGTAAATAAAATGACTCTTTGGTGAATTGGAATGAAATAAAAGATTTCTTTATTTCTCAACTGTCTTGATTATCATCTTGTTGTCCTTACTTATTTTCTTACATTTATTTCAACAACTATTATATTCATAAAATTACATAAAAGTGAATTTCCAGCAAGCTTTTTGTTGATAAAAGACTAGCCTAAGCACTCGTAATTAATACTTGTGAGTTATGATGTTATTTTTGTTGGATATAAACATAGGGTGATATTCCCGTCTACTTTTCTTT
>JASDQU010010159.1:39040-58904 GCA_032191745.1 Picea mariana | reverse complement strand
ATGTTGAAACAGTGCTGAAACTAAATTTAGCATTTAAATTTGACTGAAAAATCAGCGAGACTGAAACTGGGTGGGATTTTGAAAAATTAACAACAATGAGTCTCCAAAGGCCTTTTTAACATAAACTATAATGAGAAAAACCTAAACATCCAAAACCCTAACCCCGAGAGATGAAACACTAAAAGGTTTGTGGGCCCCGACAAGGGTAGTTTCTTGATACGTCAACTTCCGAAGGGTGTAACCAGTACACCAATTTTATGTGCAAACCAAAATGGGAGAAAACCACATAATTGTTTCTTATATATCAAAGATTACATTCATTGGAAGCACCAACTTCCTGATTCTTCAATATCAACTGGAAGGAGGCTACGACCCCCTATTTATAGGCTCCTGTTGATATTATGGTAGCTATGAGAGGTATTAAACCTCCATGTGTAACCTTGACAAGAATAGAATATTCTGGCAAGCAAGAAAAAACCCTAAAGAATTGAAAATAACCCTAGAAGACAAGTCGGCTAAAGAAAATAATTAATATTGAGTTTTTAGCCTCCAGAAAGAGAAGTCAGCCTAGGCAGCTAAGGAAGAGCAGTATAAATACAGGATGCCAGAGCTCATTTGAACACACACAACTCACAACTACAGAAATCTAGTGTGCACTGCAGAAATTTAGTAAGTGCGCGAGTCTGGAGAGTAGTTGCAGTTGCGGCTACTCCAACTTGTATTTTTTGTTTTAGGCTTGGACTTTCTCTTGGTTATGGTTTGGACTTTTTGCCTTGTGCGCTAGCTCTGAAGATAGGTACACTACATTGATTGGCTATTAGGCCTAGGGTTTGCTTCCAGAATTATTCTATGTCAAGGTTAAGGTGCTCGGGGGTGGCTTCGGCCTATGGCTGGGAGACAATATTTCTATATTGTCTATGGTTAAATGAGCACACCTACTTTTCTAACATGTTATGGGCCCACACTCTCTTTGGAAAATCTAACAAATGGAAGATAGATTGAGAGGATTTGCTCAGTTACAGCTACAATTGCAGTCAACGTTTTTGTTGCAACAACTAAACCATAACCCTCTTGTTAAGGCACCTTAAGTGAAGAGATTGACCAAATTTCTGGATAGCCTAGTGTGCACTATCCTAGCACACCTCCTGGTACTCTCATCAAGCTAAGACATCAAGTTTGAGTTTTTGTTCAAAGTCAAAGGTTGACTAAGTCAAAGAAGTCAAGACTTACTCTATGAAGTTAGAAAAAAAGTTAGAAGGGGATTCTAACTTCAGAGCATGGAAGACAAGGATTGACCTCATCCTTGCCAAGAATAAAGTGTTGGATATCGTGAAAGGAAAGATCGTGGAACCACAGTTTGAAGAAGGAAAAGAGAAGGAACCTCATAACGTTGCAGTTATGGAAAATTTCAAGGACAATGACATCAATGCCATGAGTATCATAGTGGACTCTGTAAAACACCACTTGATACCCTACATCTCTCATCTTGATTCATATAAGAAGATGTATGATTCCCTAACTAATCTCTTCCCAGTCATAAACATTGGACATGTAATGAGTCTGAAGAATGAGCTTCGTGACATGAAAATGAATGATGATGAAAGAATAACATCATACTTTGTGAGAATCTCTCAGTTAAGAGATCAACTACAAGATATTGAAGAAATCATTTCAAGGAACTAGTAAATATAGTAATCAACATCCTTCCCAAGACATGGGATGCATTTGCTGCAAGAATGAACACAAGAAAGGAGTATCTCACATTTGAAGAACTTTGGACTTGTTGTGCACAAGAAGAATCAAGGATTAGCACAAAAGAGAAATCCCAAAAGAAATACGATGATCAAGTCGTCACAGCAAAATTCAAGAATTTCATGAATAAGAGGAATTTTGGCTTAAGGAAGGAAACAAACGAAGCATCAGTTGTCGAAGAAAGAGAACATGGATGATTTTAAGGATGGAAAATTATTTTAAAATGTAGAAACCTTGGCGAATATTACTAATCCTTCATATGTCAACTATAAATGTTTGGCGATATTTTTTAAAAAATATTCAAATTTCTAAGTATTTTATATAGTTTTTATAAAATTTTGGTGATTTTTAAGGTAAAATAATATTATCCTATCGAATTTGGGCGAAGCATTTTTAAAATAACAAATCTAATTTTTGGAAAAACCATGGAAATTTAGCCCCTGAGCGAAATTTAGCCCCTAAAATCATACCTGAAAGGGAACCCTCAAAGAAGGCCAAGTAGGATCAAATAGACTTCTTCTTCTAAGTCAAGGTAACAATATTCTTCAAATTTCTTGTACATACCATGTTTACATAGTTTCTATACATATTTTGCATATCTATTTCTTAGAATATAAGATGTTCAAGTGAAACAATACCTATGGAAGAATAACAAGATAAGGATTGTTATCACGAAGACTACAAGTCAATCCATACACATGAAAATATGAAGTGCATTGACAACCCTTGGTAACAATTCATGTGGAAGCTATTATATAAGTAACAACTTCCAGATAAGCCGGAATCAGAATCAAACTTGAAAGAGACCCAAAAAGTCAAAACAGAAAGAAGTCAGCAATCAAGAGGAAATTAGAAAAAGACTTGTGACACTTTGCAAAAGGCAATAAGGATGCAAACGGAAGCATGGACTCTCTTAGATGGAGGGAGTTGATTACAAAATTCCAAAATAAGAGCATGCATTCATGCATGAAGCAAGGATTAGGAGGGAGATAATCCTAAATGATATGATCCATTGAGGATTATGAGGTATATGTCCATGTTCCAATTGAGGTATATGTCCATGTTCCAATTGAAAGTAACAGCCATGATAAACAACACGTGTTCAGTTTGACTCTAGAAGAAGTCTTCTTCGAAAAGAAGCCTTAAAGTATCCTTGGTTGTCCATCTACATCCATGATTCTATGATGAAAGGAAGAAGTTGGAATCTTCAGGGCATATAGAAGAACCCATGAACCCAAGAGATAAAGAGAGACATGAGGAAGAACATGAAGATTCCAAGAAAGAAAGAAAACCAAGAACAACCAGTTATTATACCGAGAATCACAAGACTACTAGTTTGGTTTGAACCCACTAAAAAGCAATCAAGCAAAAGAAATGGAAGTTGTGATAAAGAATAGTGTATGTAAGAAAATGTGAAAAAGAATTATGAATGGAAGCATTGTAATATTCATAGTTTCTTCTAGAAGGAGGGAGAAGACTATGACAACAGTTGTTCCAGTAAACCAGATATACATCTTGTAGTATCCATGAATTGGAATTTACATGTAAAAGACTATTCTTCCCAATAAAGAAAATGAGAAAGAAGATTAAACTAGAAAGAGACCCATGTAGGCATATATAAGAAGACCTTGTATGGATTCAAACAACTTGATGCAAAGTATCGCATATACAACAAAAGCGTGGTGAAAACTTTCTATGACAGATATAGTGTATCAGAGTAGTTACTCAGAAGTTTGGGATGATGGATTGCTAATCCATGGAAAAATCTCATGATGACAGAAGAAGTGCTACTTGGATATGTTTTAGTTTGATCCTTTCCACGATGTCATGAGCTAGCAGGAAATAGAAGTGTTGAATTCAACCATGATATATTGTAATGATCAGAGCTATATGAAGCCTTCAGAGAAAACCAGTTTTCCATGACAGACTGAGGTACATTGAGATCAAGCATTATATTCTCCATGATGAAGTCTAGAAAAGAGAAGTGGTTCTCCAATATATCTCCATAGATGAGTAGATAGAAGATATTTTGGTAAAGCCTATGTCCAAGATGAAAAGTTTGCGTACTCAAGAAACAAGATGGGGCTCGTGGAGACGAATCCCTTATTGAAAAAGGAATATATTACTCCAGGTTGGGAGGGAACATTGATATGTTATTGATTTATGGATAGTCATTTTTCAGTTTGAAAAATGGTCAAGGATGAGCAGTTCCTTTCCAGTTCGTAAAGTGGTTTGAGATTTTTGGTGGACAGGCTTTTTCCATTTCGGAAAATGGTCCAGATCGGACAGTTGTTTTCGTAATGAAAATGGTTTAATAGATTGTTGATGTACCATAGACAACGATTCCCCTTGTGGCCAGTTTGGGGGAATGTTCTAGGACAATCATTATTCTTGGCAGTCACTCTAAGTAGTGGTCAAGTAGAATGGCTCCCCTCGTCGGGCAGTCATTCTTTCTAAGTTCACAGTTGTGAGTAGTTTCGAAAAATGGTTCGTTTTGGAGGTTGGTGCAAGACAGTCATTTCCATTAGGAAATGGTCCAGATAGTCATTCCTTAGGGCAGACTCATTCTATCCAGGTTTCACTATGATTAATGCCGGAGGAATGGCCCAGTTAGTGAATGGTTCAGATTCAACAATTAGGGACAGAAATTCCCTAGGGTAGACTCATTCTCTCCAGGTTGCACTATGATTAGTGTTCCAGGAATGCCACAGTTAGGTGAATGGTACAGGCTCATAAATTAGGGACAGTCATTCTTCTATGCTTGAGAATAATAGTCCAAATAGCCCATGGCTGATGTTTTACCTTCTAAGGGAATATGCTCTACCATATCTTACATATGTGAGTGGAAGAATGGCCGAGATGACTCAGTTTATATCATGATATTGTTTTATGCAGGTTGATATCAGATGATATGATTGTTGTGGAGACTGTATGTCTCTGGACAGTAGATGTATGTTACTGTGGGGGATGTGTTCCACTGGTTGTGACTATGTATCACTGATTAAGTAGTCGTGTGCTACCTAGTGTAGTTGTGTACCATTGGATAGTAGTTGTGTACTACTATGGATAGACACAGTTGTGTTCTATTGAATGGAATTGTTCTGATTGCCATGAAGACTATCATTAGTGTTGGAAATGATTATCAGCTAGATGGATAGTCAGTGTGCTAGTGGACAGACATTATCTAGGAATAAAATGGTCTAGGACATTTATTCTTCTAGGACATATGTCTGGATTATAAGAATAATCCTTGTAGATCATGGTGTGGCTTCCAGCATCTGTTGGAATAGTTATTCCTCTAGGACATATTTCTGGATTAGAAGAATGGTTCTTGTATCACTCTATGGAGTGAGTGACTTATCCAACATCATGCATGATTACTCAGATGGAGTATGGCTTTGAGAGATGATATAGTTGATGATATTAGATGATAATGATAGTGATGATGGTGCTCGTGCTTTTATCATAAGATATCGTGTGTGGCTATGATGATGCTACCGGTTGAATGGTATGTTTTTTCTCAAGACCATTACCTTTAAATACCTCCCTAGCTAGGAGGGAATGTTGATATTATGTTAGCTGCGGGATGTATTAAACCTCCACATGTAACCCTGACAAGAATAGAATATTCCAGGAAGTAAGAAAAAACCCTAAAGCATTGAGCATAAACCTAGAAGACAAGTCGGTTAAAGAAAATAATTAATATTGAGTTTTTAGCCTCCAGAAAGAGAAGTCGACCCAGACAGCTAAGGAAGAGAAATATAAATATAGGATGCCAGAGCTCATTTGGACACACACATATTGCAACTACATAAATCTAGTGTGCACTGTAGAAATTTAGTAAGTGTGCAAGTCTGGAGAGTAGTTGCAGCTACTACAACTTGTATTTTTGGTTTTAGGCTTGGACTTTCTCTTGGTTATGGTTTAGAATTTCTTCCTTGTGCGCTAGCTATGGAGAGAGGTACGCTACATTGATTGGATATTAGGCCTAGGGTTTTCTTATATAATTATTATTTGTCAAGGTTAAGGTGCTCGGGGGTGGCTTCAGCCTATGGTTCGGTAACAATATTGCTATATTGTCTATGGTTAAATGAGCACATCTACTTTTCTAATAGCTCCAACTTGAAGGAAGCTACAAATCCATGAATTCTCTGGCTCTAATCAGAAGGAGGATACAACCCCTTGATTCTCAGGCTCCAACCTAAAAGAAGCTCCAACTCCATGTGTTCTCCGGCACCAATCAGAAGGAGGCTACAACCCCCTTTCCTTGCCTTGTCCTACCGCCCTGAAATATAAATGTAGACCAACTATCACTACCACTTTCACTCAATTGTCACTGCCACTATCACTGACACTGTCTGTGTCACTGTCACTATCTATGTCACTTCCACTATCACTATCATTGTCACTATCACTGTCACTTTCTCTGTCACTTTCTCTATCTCTGTCACTGTCACTATCATTGTACCATCAACCTATTATACCAAAACCCATGCCATACCATGCATCAACTATGTACTAACAATGCATCAATATTATACCATAATATATGTCAAGTGTATATATCATGTACTAGATGTTGGCTCTGTGCGCGGTTTTTAAGACCTTAGGTTCAAGTTATCTATGACCAAAAAAACCCACTAGACATCGGCCCTTTCGGCATCACCTGCTTGCATAGATGAAGTCTCACATGATGTATCTATTGGGACTGCAAGAACCAGTTTCCGCAATAGCGAGGGAATGGGAGGTGACCATTATGTTCATTCTTCCTTATTAGTTATGTGTGCGTAATTATTTCCTTGTTATGTATTAACTACTTAGTGATTATGATTCATACTATCATTATAGTCTTGATTACTGCATAAACTCATTGTTGTAATAGTCATGATTATTGTGCAAGGATTAAACATAACATAACTCTACTCTAATATGCATCCAAACAGAATTTATAAGAAATCACATAAAAGACATATGACACAATATTTAACGTGGTTCACCCAACTCTAGGATACATCCACAACGACCGGCTTCTTTATTAGGATTTTAGTAATGGTTTCATGCTTATGCATTGTGCTTACAAAGATAGATCATGTTTATCTTTCTCTTCTCCTATCTTAGCTGCTCTGCAGTGTAAGCATCTCTCTCTCTGCATCATCTCTTACATTCATACATTGATTCTTTCCCTTCCCAGCTTATCCTATCAACCTTCTTACTGACAAGAAATCTAGGAAGCTTGGAACAGACTCCAAAATACTCCTAGAGAATAACCACATGGAGGAACCCTCATTACATATTTATACATGTAATCTAGGTCTTAAAACCCTACTTGGTTCCCCGCAAAACCCTCATTACAATGCATGACAGATCGAGTTCACTAGTTGTTCGGCTTCTTTCTTATTCTTTTCCGTATCCATGCAGCTTTTTCACCTCCTTCCATCTTTAGAAAGTTGAGCTATCATCATTCATTTTTGTTCATTTTATTCTTCTCTTTGCTTTATTCCCTGTTTTTATTCCGCTTACATGGGCAGTGGTTGTTTTTTATAGTTGTAGATTGGAATTGGGTATTGTTCGTAAATTGTTATAAAATGCAGAGTGTGTGAATGAAAGGAACATAACCTCTTACAAATTATGTGGAATATTTATTGTTTGTGATGGTACTGTGTTGGATGTTTTATTATTGGATAGTGAACTAATCAAGTACATCATAATTGTTATCTAGTCATGATAGTTGTTGGTTGGTGCATCTATTCTTACTACAGAATGTTTTATGGATCACTTGATTATTTTCATGAACAGTAATTGTTATCCCCCCCTCCCATTATATCACTTTCCACTAATTACAAACCCTTCACATATCCCATATTCATTGTTTCACTTCATGTTATGAGGTTAATTACAGTCAAGAGAATTTATGTGTTAAAGTGGATGAAAGTGGCAGTGTCTTGTGTGGATTACAATGAAGTTTTACTGGTTTGATTTACAGTTGATTGTTGTTGTCATTGAGCAGTGACCATGTCTTCTCCCCTTTCATTATATCATATTTTCGCTCAATACAAACCCCTCACATATCCCTGAACCCTTTTCACCCCCCTGCTCATTGATTAACAATAAAACATTTTGTATGGATTGGATTGCATGAGCCTGATACATTTTGAGCTAAATCCATTTCATATTTTTAAGAGTTGTCATGTATGGTTATTTAAAAGACTATTTTCTAATTGATCACGCATTCAGGATGAGTTTTTTCGGCCAGGGAAGCCATGGCTGAGGAAACAAAGGTAGAGGTAACTAGAACCGAGGTCCAAGAAGGCCTAGGTTCTCCATACATTTTGACATTGATTCACAAGAGCTTGGCCAATTGTTTGATGCCAGATTCTTTAATTGGATTCGACAGGGAGTAGTCCAACCTATGCCTGAAATGCCTCCTTTCCAGGCCCCACAAGCTCCTGGTATCCATGTACCTCCTCATGTCTCCTTACAACCTGAGGTTCCTGAAAATGATGGATGGTAGGAGATTGTCCACTTGTCAGTCTCCCAACGTTGTGGCTGGCCCAACTTGTCTTTTCCTGCACCTCTGCCTTTGAACCCTATTGTCCAAGCTACCCCTAACCACTCATTAGTGAAATCCTCCCATGCTAGCAAAATATTGAAGACAGAATCCCACCATGCACTTGATAAAGGAAAAGCCACTACTGCCCCTTCCTCACCCTCCAATGACTCTGACAAATCCGTGTCTTCTCAGATGCATTTGAGGGACGATTGTTCCCATGTGATCAGTGAAATTAATCCTAAAGGCTATGCATAGCCTAAGGCAAATTCAGGAAAATCAAGAGGTGACAGCAGCAACCAAGGAAAGGTTGCATCGCAGACTAGGAAATATGGCTTTTGAGTTTTATGTTATCTATTGTTTCATGACAGTTAACTTCATGGATCTTTGGACAACAAGTTTTATTTTGGATATATGAGTATTATTTTTCAAATAATTTCAAGTTTTATGAGCTAAAATTGCCAAAAATAAATATGTTGATGGGAGACACAAGGAAGTGTGTTTTGCTTAACTAATGGTTATGTTATGATTGTTATGAACTAAATGGAGTCACAAGGGGTCCCACCTACTAGTTATTATTTATTTATGACCCTTATTATGATTATTACTTTCCCCCCTAACTAAAGTTAGTTGAGTCTTTAATTAACTTAACTAATGGGTTGGTTCAACTACTTCAACCAATTCTAATTTGTTAAAAGCAAAAGGAAAGGGAGGGACAAAGGGAGGATAGAAGCATAAGCATGCTAAGGTTTGCTCTTTGAGTTTATATTGAGATAGTCCAGTTTTCATTCATTCATATATTCATCACAACCTAATTATCTTTTGTGATAGTAGGGTCTTATTGTAGACAACAATATTCAGGGTTGAATCAAATCATCCAGACACTCATTTTTCAGAGGTGTTGATCTATCTTTGATAGTTTGTGTAGATTTGTCTGTTTGTGAATTAATTTTCATGACTGATAAAGGATATTGTGTAGAGTCGAGTGGGCAACAATCTATGGCAAGTTGATCCAACATTTAGAGTTCAATTTTGGTTTTATGTCAAAGGTCCTTTTGTATGTTCCATCGGGGATGTCTAAGTTTGACTTTGGTCCAAGATTTTTGTATGAGATTTTGTAAATAAAATGACTCTTTAGTGAATTGGAATGAAATAAAAGATTTTTTTATGTCTCAACTGTCTTGATTATCATCTTGTTGTCCTTACTTATTTTCTTACATTTATTTCAACAACTGTTATATTCATAAAATTACATAAAAATTGAATTTCCAACAAGCTTTTTGTTGATAAAAGACTAGCCTAAGCACTCGTAATTCATACTTGTGAGTTATGATGTTATTTTTGTTGGATATAAACATAGGGTGATATTCCTGTCTGCTTTTCTTTAGCCAAGTAAAGTCTGAAAATGCTTGAGTAAGATCATTTCATATCTTTTCCTCAAACATTTATTTGGTGACCATACTGGGGAGATCTTCGATATCTCTCTGGTTAATTTTTATACTCGATTTACATCGATACATCTTTCTTTTTCTGATTTCGATTCTTTGATTGTTTTTCTATTCATGAATGTTCCTGTTGCAAGGCACCCCAATCTTGAGCCCGACCTCCAAGACCAGACCAACATTGCTTTGAACCTATTTCATACTATTTTAGACACTGCTAGGACCGGTGATGAGCTTAACCATTCTTGGGCAGCAATTGAACGAGATATTAGTGTTTAATAACAATTGGAAGCTAGATGTAGGCAGCCTAGAAATCAACAGTAACCTTTTGTTTCTTCATATTTGGCCTTTCTTTCATGTCCTTAGATTATCGTGCTTCTAGAAGAAGAAGGGGCTTGTCACCTGAAACCAATCCTATTGCTGAAATAAGAAGAAGAAACACAGTGTTATCTGTCCAACAAAGTTCTCTAAGGAGGAATTTATCTTATTCATCCAGCGTGTCTTTCTTTCCCTCATCTATCATCCACAAGATGTCATCTAGTGGAGGCTCTGGTGGCACAGGAAGTGCTCCCTCTTCTCAATCTTCATCATCGTCAGTGATCGGTAGCTTATATAGCCACTATATCCCTGTCCAATCTACCACTAATCCCACCAAAGTCATAAAAAAATATGGGATTTTTCAGTTCGAAGAAGATGCCACAACCACACTATGGCATGTGTCTTCTCCTCTTAACCTAGCACCTGCTAATCGCCCACTTCCGAAGTTTAAAGAGAATCTGTCTAAGTTTTCAGGAAATAACATTGCCAGTACCAATGAACACCTAGTGGAATTTTCTAATGCTTGTCATAACATAGGGCCTAACGACAATGACACTTGCATGCGCATGTTCGTCAATTCTTTGGAAGGAAAGGTTGTAGCCGACTTCTTTGACCTTCCTCCTAAGATCCTGTCTACTTGGGAGGAGTTGATTTATTGGTTCCAATCCACTTACGGGCAATCCAAAATCCCTGCCGAGAAGTTAAGGGAATACAATAATGTTATCTGCAAAAAAGATGAGACCATCAAGTCTTTCAACTTGCGTTTCACCAAGCTATACAATCAAATCCCCAAACTTATCCACCCTCAGAACCAAGCCACTTTCATGCATTATTACAATACATTGCCTTCTCCCTACCATCATAGGCTTGAGGAAAACGCCATTGATAATCTCAGTTATGATCTACATACATATTCATAGTATGAAGAACAGCTTGAAAGAACTGGTCTTCCCTAGGGAGAATCGGTTAGACAAACAGGCATGTCTTCTCTCTTACAGCTAGTACAAGATATGAAAAATCATATGATAGCATTTGAGAAGAAGGGTATTGTCTCCCCTCTCACCCCTGGAGCTTCATCTTCTTCTGCACCCCCTTTTAGAAATCCAGTTGAAAACAATTTTCATCCTAGGGCTATTCTACCTCGGAGTTGGTGTAACTTTTGCGAGGAACACCATGAAGAAACCACATGTGAGGTAAAGAAGAGTGCCAGAGATAAGATCTTTGGTAAAATACCAGAAGCTACTATTGTTGTCCTAGACTTTGTAGAACCAGAGGATGTCATGGTTATTAACACTAGGAACAAAGCCTATGCTCCCAAGGGTAAATTTGATCCTTCTCGTAGTTCTTCTAGCCCGAACTCATCCTCAACTGCTGCCACGTCCCAGGTTCCTAATTCATGAGAGTCAAAGAATCACTCCCCCTCCTCCCTCTTCTAAATACAATATTTTGAATCAATTGGCCAGCATCAAAGCAGATGCAACCCTTCTAGACATGGTTTCCATCCCTGAACAACAGATGCATCTAAAACAATTCATGGAAGGAAAATATTTTGTTGTAGCCAACCTCTCTAAAGAGGTAAATGAAGAGGATACTTTTGTAAATAAATTAGGTGTACATAACTTTATATACCTTGTAAAAAAAACCCCTTTTATATTTCTATAAATATCATGGATAAGATTGCCCATTGTTGCCTCATTGATGGTGGTTTAGGCCCAAGTGTCATGTCAAAGATTATTATGGAAGAGCTAGGCTTGTCATGTACAAACGAAAATGCGAGAAGCATGCTCTCCTATAATAGTCTACAACAAACAACCATAGGCGATATTAAGGATGTAACCTTGGTTTGATGTGCTCATCCTGAGATAAGGACAACCCTCATCATCCAGGTGATTGTTATGCCTGTAAGCAATTATTAAATTATCTTGGGGAGAGATTGGCAAGCCCTAACATGTGGATACCTCTCACTCAATGGGACACATTTATCTGTTCCTCGGAATGGTAAGAATATCATAGTCCTTAGAGAGGGAAGAATTTCACCCTACATAGAGAATGTTCCGCAATCTAGCGCAAACCATATCGAAGAAGACCTAGGAGTGTATTCCATCTTTGCTGAAGAGGATAATATTCCTTTGGAAAGAATTGATTTAGATGATGATTTATGGCATATGCATTTTGATGGTTCATGCTCTAGTGAAGGAAATGGGGCTGGAATTACCTTGGTTTCTCCTGCAGGGAAAATTCATAATATGTCTTACAGGTTAGAGTTTGTTTGCTCGAAAAATGTCACTGAATTCGAAGCTTTATTATTAGGAATTGAGAACGCCCTTAATCTTGGTTGTGGTCACCTTTCAGTTGTTGGGAATTTTGAACTTGTTGTGAACCTGATACGTAATAATTGCTCTCCTAGCAACGAGTTGATGGAACAATACTCCCAAACTGTTTGGGCACTTGTCTCGAACCTTCTATCTTTCAACATCACTCATGTGAAGAGGGAGTTTAATTTAATGGATGGTCGGTTAGTTGTCTTTGCAGCATCTCCTAATCAACAACTTTTGCCTCATTGTGCTTTTCAATCTCTATATCGTTCATATATTCCTGACCATGTAGGATCTTGGAAGGCCCTCCCTGATGATGAGATCATTTGTGCTATCATCCAATATGAACCTCTTAAGCCTGAGGAAATTATATCCATGGAAAATAATAGGGTTCCTGAGGGCTTGACTCCTCTTGAGAGTTCATTTTCATTGAGTGTTGGAGTCAATAAAGAAAAACAGAAGGAAGAGGAGTTACAATAGAAGGTGGTTAAAACCATCTCCATGAACATTAGGACACCCAGATCTTCAACGAACGTTAAAATAAATGTCCAGGGTTCTGATAAAGAAGATATGAGGTATGCCAAGTTACTTGGTGGGTTTCAAATTTTTTTTTCTTGGTTTAATGTGGATCTTTGTGGTTTTAATCCAGGTCTTGTTCAACGTACTATGAAACCAGCTAGGCAAAAAAAAGGACTTTTTAACTCTGCACTGAAAGAAACCTTTTGAAGGGAGTTGAGAGATTTATTAAGGACTGAAATGTTCTATTTAGTCCACCCTGAATAGGTTTCCAATTGGGAACCTGCTTCGAATATCACTGATAATCTTAGAACCTGCATTATTCTTCGAACTTTCAGGCAAGCAATTATGAAAAACCCTTTACCTCCTATATGACCTTTCTTAGAAGAGAAGAAGATTCTTGAAGAAAGAGAACCATTGAACAAATTTGGAAATACCCTAGAAGAGAACTGTGCCCAGAAGAATAAAGAACAATGAAGTGACACCTTCTAAGAAGAGAAGTCGACTCAGTAAAGAGGACAGGGAGGCTATAAATAGGAGGTTCCCTAGCTCATTTGGACACACTCACTCAGACTCTCTCATATAAACATAAGTAAGGTGCAAGTTTGAGGAAGGGTGACGCAGCAACTACAGTGACATAGATTCTTCTTATTCAATCTTTCTAGTATTTATCTCTTCTGTGCTACTCTTGGAAATGGTGTGTTATCTTGGTATTGTGTTGTTGTTGCAGCTAGGGCGGTATTTCTAGTTGTACTTTGAGCTAGCCTTTGGGCTAGGGTTTATCTATTGGTTCATGATTGGACTTGTTTTGTGAATATAATATGTTTAAGAAAGGTTGTTGGGTTTTTCCCCATTTGGGGTTTTCCCAAGATAAATATGTTGTGTTCTTTTGTCTCTTGTTTATGTTGTTATTGCTCAGTACATGATATATAAGTTAATGATAAAGAAGTAAAAGAACATTGGTAACTCTAATGCTATGTAAATAAAGAAAATATATCATATACTTGTTAGCACATTTTTCCACCCTCCAATTGAGTTGATAAATCTGATATTTCAGCGATGAAAAATGGATAATTAAAAGAATAAAGCCCCAAATTTTCATAGGCTAGACCCCTCTCCGTTTGGGCTAGTGTTTGTCAGCCTCGTGGGGGAGTCCTTAGGGTGATTTGTTGATGTCCTTAAGTATGATTTTCTACAAAATAAGACAAAAAATAACAGTTGTAATGTCTTGGACAATGTGTTAATCCTGCCCAAGACGTGGGGAAAATAGACAGCTTTAGTTTGGAGGGATCCTCTAGGGTTAGCACAAGAAAAATAGAAGAGAAATAAAGAAACAAACTAATCAAAAGATCGATTAAACCACAATGAATAGTAAGAATCCACTAACCTAATTGCAAAATTAAAAAAGTACAGAAAAGAAGAAAGGTTTGAATACAAACACAAAACATCTTTATTGATAAGCCTGCAAGAGGGTTGTTTGAGCCACAATTGACAAGTCCACAAGTGGTACAATGATCACTTTGGTCAAAGATAGAGTAATTAGACTAAGGAGAGAGAACAATGAGAGAAGAAAAATATGCTAGCTACTACAATAATCTTACCAATAACCAATGAAGACCATCAAATATATAGGAGAGGAGTGTGAAGAAAATAGGAGTTAATGCACATGAGGGAATAAGTGTGAGTGACAAATTTAGGAATTAATGTGCATGAGGGAATAAGTGTGAGCAAGTAATGTGCATGGGTGAGTTATGAGTGAGAGTGTATCTGCATGGTGAGTTAAATAATGGCTATGATGCATGGAGGATAATTTTAGCTTTCCAATGCATGTTAGATTGCTAAATTTGTCCAAGGGATGAGGAATTTATGAGTTAAAGGCGAATTCGCCCTATTTTTTAGGGATTTCCTAAAATTTAGGAATTTTGCGTTTAAAAGAAATTTAGGGAGAATTTTTATAAATTGATTGCATGGAAAGTGAGAATATGGAAAATGAGAGGAATAGAGTGAAAAAAATTAGTCTTGAGTGGCTAAACTTTCTCCAAAAAATGCCACCTCACCTATGTGCCACCTCTTTAACTTAATTAATTATCATTTAATGTATAATCCTTGGAAAATGCATCCATGATGCTATGGAGATGCCACATCATCCTGATAATTTTGCACATGTCGAAACCTAAGCTTGCCACTTGTCACTGCTGGGGATGACGATGACTACTAAAAATAGAAATTTCCAAAAATAGTCATCTGGTCCCAAAAATTTGAAACTTGACAAAACTTACCCAAACTATCCACAAATGTTTATTTGGATTTATAAATGGAATGAAATGAAATACATATGTATAACAAAGAAACACACAAAGATATTGTAAAACTTGACTTCTATTAATAAAGAGAACATGTTGAAACTATAAAATGCATAATGAAACAAACTTGTTTGAATGGTGGCATCTTATCTCTCAGAAGAGATGTGTTAGCGATGCTGATTCGCAAGAAGATGGGTACAATGAGGCTCCAAAGGCCTTTTTAACATAAACCATAATGAGAAAAACCTAAACATCCAAAACCCTAACCACGAGAGATGAAACACTAAAAGGTTTGTGGGCCCCAATGGGGGTAGTTTCTTGATACGTCAACTTTCGAAGGGTGCAACCAGTACACCAATTTTATGTGGAAACCAAAATGGGAGAAAACCACATAATTATTTTTTATATATCAAAGATTACATTCATTGGAAGCACCAACTTTCTGATTCTTCAATTGCAACTAGAAGGAGGTTACGAACCCCTATTTACAAGTTCCTGTTGATATTATGGTAGCTATGAGAGGTATTAAACCTCCACATGTAACCCTGACAAAAATAGAATATTCTGGGAAGCAAGAAAAAACCCTAAAGCATTGAACATAACCCTAGAAGACAAGTCGGCTAAAGAAAATAATTAATATTGAGTTTTTAGCCTCCAGAAAGAGAAGTCAGCCCAGACAGCTATGGAAGAGCAGTATAAATACAGGATGTCAGAGCTCATTTGGACACACACAGCTCGCAACTGCAGAAATCTAGTGCGCACTGCAGAAATTTAGTAAGTGCACAAGTCTGGAGAGTAGTTGCAGCTGAAGCTACTCCAACTTGTATTTTTTGTTTTAGGCTTGGACTTTCTCTTGGTTATGGTTTGGATTTTTTTCCTTGTGCGCTATCTCTAGAGATAGTTACGCTACATTGATTGCCTATTAGGCCTAGGGTTTGCTTCCAGAATTATTCTATGTAAAGGTTAAGGTGCTTGGGGGTGGCTTCGGCCTATGGTTGGGAGACAATATTACTATATTGTCTATGGTTAAATGAGCACACCTACTTTTCTAACAGGTTATGGGCCCACACTATCTTCGGATAGTCTAACCAATGGAAGATAGATTGGGAGGATTTGCTCAGTTACAGTTACAATTGCAGTCAACGTTTTTGCTGCAACAACGAAACCATAACCCTCTTGTTAAGGCACATTAAGTGAAGAGACTGACCTAATTTCTAGATAGCCTAGTGCACCCTAACCTAGCGCACCTCCTGGTACTCTCAGCAAGATAAGACGTCAAGTTTGAGTTTTTGGTCAAAGTCAAAGGTTGACTAAGTCAAAGAAATCATGACTTACTCTATGAAGTCATAAAAAAAGTTAGAAGGGGATTCTAACTTCAGAGCATGGAAGAAAAGGATTGACCTCATCCTTGCCAAGAATAAAGTGTTGGATATCGTGAAAGGAAAGATCGTGGAACCACAGTTTGAAGAAGGAAAAGAGAAGGAACCTCATAACATTGCAGTTATGGAAAAGTTCAAGGACAAAGACATCAATTCCATGAGTATCATAGTGGACTCTGTAAAACACCACTTGATACCCTACATCTCTCATCTTGACTCATCTAAGAAGATGTATGATTCCCTAACTAATCTCTTCTCAGTCATAAACATTGGACAAGTAATGAGTCTGAAGAATGAGCTTCGTGACATGAAAATGAATGATGATGAAAGAATAACATCATACTTTGTGAGAATCTCTTAGTTAAGAGATCAACTACAAGATATTGAAGAAATCATTTCAAGGAACTAGTAAATATAGTACTCAACATCCTTCCCAAGACATGGGATGCATTTTCCACAAGAATGAACACAAGAAAGGAGTATCTCACATTTGAAGAACTTTGGACTTGTTTTGCACAAGAAGAATCAAGGATCATCACAAAAGAGAAATCCCAAAAGAAATACGATGATCAAGTCGTCACAGCAAAATTCAAGAATTTCATGAATAAGAGGAATTTTGGCTTAAGGAAGGAAACAGACGAAGCATCAGTTGTCGAAGAAAGAGAACATGGATGATTTTAAGGATGGAAATTTATTTTAAAATGTAGAAACCTTGGCGAATATTACTAATCCTTCATATGTCAACTATATATGTTAGGCGATATTTTTTAAAAAATATTCAAATTTCTAAGTATTTTATATAGTTTTTATAAAATTTTGGTGATTTTTAAGGTAAAATAATTTTATGCTATAGAATTTGGGCGAATCATTTATAAAATAGCAAATCTCATTTTTGGAAAAACCATGGAAAATTAGCCCATGAGCGAAATTTAGCCCCTAAAATCATCCCTGAAAGGGAACCCTCAAAGAAGGCCAAGCACGATCAAATAGACTTTTTCTTCTAAGTCAAGATAACAATATTCTTCAAATTTCTTGTACATACCATGTTTACATAGTTTCTATACATATCTTGCATATCTATTTCTTAGAAGATAAGATGTATCTTGCATATCTATTTCTTAGAAGATAAGATGTTCAAGTTAAAAAATACCTATGGAAGAATAACAAGATAAGGATTGCTATCACGATGACTACAAGTCAATCCATACACATGAAAAGATGAAGTGCATTGACAACCCTTGGTAACAATTCATGTGGAAGCTATTATATCAGTAACAACTTCCAGATAAGCTGTAATCATAATCAAACTTGAAAGAGACCCAGAAAATCAAAACAAAAAGAAGTCAACAATCAAGAGGAAATTAGAAAAAGACTTGTCACACTTTGCAGAAGTCAATAAGGATGCAGATGGAAGCATGGACTCTCTTAGATGGAGGGAGTTGATTACAGAATTCCAAAATAAGAGCATGCATTCATGCATGAAGCAAGGATTAGGAGGGAGATAATCCTAAATTATATGATCCATTAAGGATTATGAAGTATATGTCCATGTTCCAATTGAAAGTAGCATCCATGATAAACAACACGTGTTCAGTGTGACTCTAGAAGAAGTCTTGTTGGAAAAGAAGACTTAAAGTATCCTTGGTTGTCCATCTACATCCATGATTCTATGATGAAAGGAAGAAGTTGGAATCTTCAGGGCATATAGAATAACCCATGGACCCAAGAGCTAAAGAGAGACATGAGGAAGAACATGAAGATTCCAAGAAAGAAAGAAAAGCAAGAATAACCAGTTATTATATCGAGAATCACAAGACTACTAGTTTGGTTTGAACCCACTAAGAAGCAATCAAGAAGAAGAAATGGAAGTTGTGATAAAGAATAGTGTATGTAAGAAAATGTGAAAAAGAATTATGAATGGAATCATTGCAATATTCATAGTTTCTTCCAGAAGGAGGGAGAAGACTATGACAACAGTTGTTCCAGTAAACCAGATATACATCTTGTAGTATCCATGGATTGGAATTTACATGTAAAAGATTATTCTTCCCAATAAAGAAAGTGAGAAAGAAGATTATACTAGAAAGAGACCCATGTAGGCATATATAAGAAGACCTTGTATGGATTCAAACAACTTGATGCAAAGTATCTCATATATAGTAGAAGCGTGGTGAAAACTTTCTATGATAGAGATAGTGTATCAGAATAGTTACTCAGAAGTTTGGGATGATGGATTGCTAATCCATGGAAAAATCTCATGATGATAGAAGAAGTGTTACTTGGATATGTTTTAGTTTGAGCCTTTCCATGATGTCATGAGCTAGCAGGAAACAGAAGTGTTGAATTCGACCATGATATATTGTAATGATCAGAGCTATATGAAGCCTTCAGAGAAAACTAGTTTTCCATGACAGATTGAAGTACATTGAGATCAAGCATTATATTATCCTTGATGATGTCAAGAAAAGAGAAGTGGTTCTCTAATATATCTCCACAAATGAGCAGATAGCAGATATTTTTGTAAAGCCTATGTCCAAGATGAAAAGTTTGCGTACTCAAGAAACAAGATGGGGCTCATGGAGACGAATCCCTTATTGAAAAAGGAAGAGATTACTCTAGGTTGGGAGGGAACATTGATATGCTATTGATTTAAGGATAGTCATTTTTCAGTTTGAAAAATGGTCAAGGATGAGCAATTCCTTTCTAGTTCAAAAAGTGGTTTGAGATTTTTGGTGGACAGGCATTTTCCATTTTGAAAAATGGTCTAGATCGGACAGTCGTTTTCATAATGAAAATGGTCCAATATATTGTTGATGTACCATAGACAACGATTCCCCTTGTGGCAGGTGTGGGGGAATGTTCTAGGACAATCATTATTCTTGGAAGCCACTCTAAGTAGTGTTCAAGTAGAATGGTTCGCCTCGCCAGGCAGTCATTCTTTCGAAGTTCATAGTTGTGAGTAGTTTCGAAGAATGGTTTGTTTTGGAGGTTGGTGCAAGACAATCATTTTCATTAGGAAATGGTCCGGATAGTCATTCCCTAGGGCAGACTCATTCTATCTAGGTTGCATTATGATTAATACCAGAGGAATGGCCCATTTAGGTGAATGGTTCAGATTCAACAATCAAGGATAGAAATTCCCTAGGGCAGACTCATTCTCTCCAGGTTGCACTATGATTACTATTGGAGGTGTTAAATTATGTACCAAGGCAAGTGTTTCTCTTCCCTAGGCCCTAAGGGGGAGAAATTGCCGAATATGGATCTTAGTCAAATTAATTTGTGAGATGCAAAT
>JASDQU010010158.1:188129-200616 GCA_032191745.1 Picea mariana | reverse complement strand
CCTTCTAGTGGGTGCTAGAGAAAATAGAGAGTTGGTGCTCTCAGCAAGTAGCAGCTTGCAAAACTGAGGTTGTAGCCTCATTATGAGTTGGTGCTCATATGTATGATAATGTAAAGAATGTAACTATTACTTATCATATAAAGAAAAAGAGGTTTTTACCCTGTATGGGTTTCCTTGGGATATATTTGTCTCTGTGTTTCTCATATATGTGACTGATGCTGAATGTGCCATTTTTTATTTCCCTGCATTATTGTGATCATCATTTAGTGTTTCTACAAAGAGTTTAAAAGAAGCATAATTGTTTAAGCACGGTAACAACTGATTCACGCCCCCGCTCTCAATTGTCCAACAAAAAGGGACCTTCATCATTATACATGGATTTGAGGGTCATTACATGACATGCCCCTCCCCTCTCCATAAGTTATCCACCATGTTCACGTATCTCCAACCTTCTGATCTAGGAAATACATTTTGTCCTAGGAATTGTTGCATATAAAAGGGGTAAGTGTGTCCTCCCATGATAAAGTTAGGCAATTTGTAAAAATCAACTTCTGTTTTGAAGTTGTTAGAAGATAATGCTTGGTGTGCATCACCTAATAACTTGTAAAGAAGTTAGACCCACCACTATAAGTGGGCACCCTACATTGGGAAATGTGTAACATGCCTCGAGATCTATGACATTGCATTGGAATCCATGATGCTGCATTGGGATCTATGTAGTAATATTTGTTCACATCTATTGACATTGGGATTTATTCCATTTTCCTTGGGATCCATGTACTCCATTGGGATATGTGTCACTGATTTGGGATCCGTGATAGTGCATCGAGCTTTGACAAGGATGCCACATCATCAAAATTGCCACATGGAATCCTTGAAGCGGGTGCCCTTGCTTAGTTGGATGATATTAGCCCACATCTGTGGCTCATTATATAACATGGAACACATGTGGGGCTTGTTGAGGCAGTTGAGGACATGGACCAGGTTGTTACAGGTTGATGGACCATCTAGTCTGTAATATCCTAGTTTTGAGTCCCTGAATTAATAATGTATTTTGTATTTTAAATGAAAGGTCAGAGTGCCTAAACAATTAAAAAGGGGCCAGAGTGCCTAAGAAATGTACATAATACTTTGAACATTGAAAATAATAAAACACATCATTGGATGAAAGAAAAACAAGGATAAGAGTTAGACGGGGCTATGATTCCATGAGAGAGGGGGATAAAGGGACTAAGTCTTTTATTATTATTTTATTCACCATCTTGGTTTTAATTGAGAAAAGCGGTTACCTGAGATTCTCGGGGGCAAGGCCATATGGTTCTTGATTCCATGTAATTATATAAAAATCTCTTGTGGGATGTTTGAGGGTTCTCCATTTTTCAATCTATCATTTGATTAAATCGTTATAGTTCTTGGTGGGGACATGGGAATGAACTGTTGAAGAAAAAAACCATTGTTTTGTTGGCTGTAGTAATTGTTGGTGTATTCTAGCCATGAAATGGTGTTTGCATGCCTAAGTTGCATTGGCATGTGCTAAAATTTGTTCACAGCTGTGAGTCCTAAGAGTCCCAACATGGATATTCTGGACCAGATGCACTAGAGCCCTGGAAAGAAGTGGACAACATGAGGGATTACGTGGCAGTGAAGGGGGTTCATTGTATTTTGGTAGTGCATGCTAGAGAGAAGATATTATGTGTACTTTGGATTGTCGTGTGTTGAGAAAACTACAAGAGCTTGAATGGTAACTAGTTTCAGAAGCTGAGTGTCTCTTTGGAACCTGTCCTTATGGATTCATAACCCTGGGTCGGGGGTGAAATGCTATTGAGACTTGGAACAACTACATCTAAGGTTGAGTGGAACGTCCTTGGTTTGCAACCAGTTGGTGATTGGTTTTGTATAAGATAAGTGTTCTCTATCATGGCTTCCTTTTCTTGCATATTTATTTATAATTAAATTCCACATCCAACGAGTGCCTACACTTGAAATTTGAGTAAACCTATAAGGAGATAAATAAAAAATATGATTTAAAAAAACAATTTTCTTCCCTTCCCTCCAAAAATATTTACACTTGTGGTTGACATTGTTTATGATTATAGGGGCATGAGACATCCTCCAGGACATAGAACTGAGAGAGATCCCTTGAGATGGGCATGTGGTTCCTATTTGAGATAGAGATGGAACATAGAGATGGCCTCCTCCTTACAAAGAGTTGAGAAGAACTCCAGATGATTCTCATGTGTAACACAGTGAGAAAGGAGATCTGCAGAGTTGGATGTGCTTGTGGTTGAGCACAAGGTGAACATGTGAATTACCAAAGAGCTGGGTGCATCGTCATGAGACATATATGAAGATGATGTATTAGCCTCCTCTAAGTAGAGAGTTGATGATGAACTCCAGATGAATCTCCTGTGTAATGCAGTGGGAAAGAAGATGTGTTGAGTGGACGTACTAGTGGACGAGCACATGTGAACGTGATCCTAGTGGCTCGACACTAGTGAGAGTGGTTCTTCTGTGTAATGCAGTGAGCCAGAGATATGGAAATCCCTATGGATGTGCCCCTAATGGCTGAGCACTAGTGGGTGTATGAGATCCCTTGCTAGATTGTTCAAGAGCAAGACTTACCTGTAACCCTATTTGTAATGTAAAGGGTACATGTCAGCCCCACCTTAATGTAAAAGATAATTAATATGGTAATTATTAATTATATTTTGAGTTATTAAGGTCAGCCCTATTGTGCCAAAAGACACATCATTTGATGTGAAAAGTCTTATATAAATAAAGGTGAATCCCCATTGAGGAAATAGACTTATCATTGTGTCATCTCATGATTTCAGAAGTTGTGGTATGAAATTATGATAATTACAACACCCTCTTCTGTGCTAGGTTTGGTGATGGTGTGGGAGATCTTTCTCTTGAGGAATATAACAAAGGATTGGGTGGGTTTTCTTCCCTTGTTGAGAAGGGTTTCTTAGGATAATTTTTGTGTTATTATGCATGGTTATTCTTCTTGTGATCTTGGTTTGCTGTAGTAGTTATGGTTCAAGTTATAGTTAAACAAAAAAATTAAAGAATTTACATGAGCCATAGCTCATTGAAAATACAACATGGTATCAGAGCAGGCTTGAAGAAGACCATTGCACATTAAAAAAGAATTGAAGGAAAGGTATGCCAAAACATTGTTGTAGGTGTGAAGAGGAAGAAGGCCAAATCTCCTTTCTGTGGTGAATTTAACCTTTGAAAAATCAGCCAAGGTGTATGGAAAATAGGCTAGAGCCTAGGAGAAGGGCTGGACCCCCTAAATCTAGAAGGAGGAAGAAACTAGGCCTGTTCTGGGGCCCCTCTAAAGCTGCCTCAAATACCTAAAAACATGTATGTAATGGAAGGAAAGGGTTGAGCCCTCCTTAAAATTCCATGGTACCCCACCACCAGCCCAAGGGAAGGGTCGAACCCTCCCTTAGTTTTATGTGGCAAGAAATAAGGCTACCACAACCTAGAAGAAAAGGGTCGGATCCCTTTCCAAAGTTCTATGGTGAAGGAAATGGCCGATGTATAAGGGTACTTCTTCCCCACATCAACCAAAGTATAAGGAGAGGATCCTAGAGCCTAGGAGGAGGCCTGATTGTCAAATTAAAATGACCACAAGACCCTAAAAATGTCGCAGAAAACCCTTGAACAACAGAGAACTTAACCGTAGGCTGGTACAAAGGCTTGGCCTACTAGAAATAAGCCTTGGAGGTAGTGTTGAAGGTGTTTAGGGCTTCCAGAGAGCTCGACCTGCCTAGGAGTGGATGCTGGGTGAGTTTGGACAAATAGTAAATGGATACAACATCAACTATAGGAGGGAAGAAGGACCAATTGCGTATAGGAGCTGAAGCAACAACTTAAAGATGGTTTAAGGGATATCCTAGAAGTCTAGGACAACAAGGCTAGTGAGATGAAACAACTGGCTTCTTGAGTGATTTTGGACAATCCTTGAGGGCATATTTTGAATAGTGAAAGAGGGCTGCAACAACACTATAACAACAACAAATTATGGGCTTGTTCTGAAGCTTTTCTAATGGGAAAAGGTAGCAAGGGAAATGAGGCATATACCTAAGCAGAGTTAAGAAAAAATTCTGGGAAGTTTTAAGGGATAGTTAAGTGACTTTACAAACCTATAAAAACAAAGTTACTAAGACCCTTGGACAAGTCAAAATCCTGAGCTATATCTACACTATTTTATTGATCTATTCAGTCATCATTTGGTGTCATATATATTGATACAAGTGTTTAAATGATGGTTCCGGTGTATACCCCAAAAAACATAGAAGGATGTTGATGGCTTGTATAAAGTGCATTGAATATGTTGACCAAATTGAAACCCTTAAAATATAGATTTAAAGTCAAGATGTAACAATGTTTAGTAGTAGCAGAAGCTACAAGGATGGCTACAACAGGGTGTCTGAAATCGTGTTGAATGTCAACAATGGACATGATCTTGATAAAGCTAAAACAATCATAGAAAGTTGTACCACCAACAGATGAACAAAATTACTAATGTGTAAATACTCTCTAATTAGATGATACAGTAAAAGGTTGATGCAGACTTCGTCAGAAACTTGTGTGGTATAGGTGGCTACAAGGCAGACAAGTGAGGAAGGTTATTGACCATCATGACTTTGATAAAAACAAGCAGAACCTCCATTGGTGTACACTCTCAGGTATGCACTCGTGTATATGTATTATTTGCATAATTGTCATAAGGGTACTTACAGGAGGAAGGAACCCTTGGTGAAATCATGGACCCAAAGAAGTCTCAATGCATTCAAAAGAACAACACACTGAAAATGAAGACTCCAGGTTTGATTGTTTTAATTATCATTCCTATAACCTACATTTATAAGGTTACTACATTACAAGTAGGTATTGAAGCTATGACAAAAATCCTTAAAATGTTTTGATTCTAGAGATGTACTCATGAATCTCCACTAGGAAATATTCTTGTCTTGTTTCCTTTCGTTTGTTTTCTTGTTCTAGGCAGGTTAACAACAAAGGAATATGCTTATCCTTCAGACTTTAGAGGGAGTCACTTGACTCATAAGGAGTCAAACTAATTGAGAAATAGAGGCATTATCTTCTTCCTCTTCAGCAGTCCAAAGGGAGATATCCATTGATACAATTGATTCAGTTGATATTACCAAAGACTTTACAATAGGCCATAAAATGCCTGTCTGGGCTTGACAAACTCTGAAAGAGGCAGAAAGACATGCAACTGATGGAAGTGTCGAGAAATACAAAACAAGACTTGTAGTCAAAGGATACTCACAAGCAGAGGGAGTGAACTATGATGAGACATTATGATCCAGTAGCCCAATGCATTCCCATCTATACTACCATCCATGAGCTGGAAACTACATCAAATAGATGGATTCTTGATGAGTTTGGGGTGTCATCAAGAGTATTTCTGATCCAAACCTATACTATTACATTGTTGGTGACGAGAGCCTAACTTTAATGACTTATTCAGGAAGCTGTTTTGTTGAATACAAGCAAGCCTCAACTTCTGATTTCGAGATGAAGGATTTGGGTATGATGCACTACTTGGGACAAGAAGTATGAAAAATGACCAATAAGACTTTTCTGTAAGTTTTAAACCTGCGAAGTAAAGCAATGCATATAGATTCTTAAGAAAAACATAAATTAATCAATCGCTCATTCACATAGTACACAAAGATTTATATCGAAAACCCTCAACCGGGGAAAACCTTTCTTATATTCATTATATCGAATTTCACCATTCACCATACAATATATACAATGTTTTTAGGTATTCCTTAGATACCAAAACCCTAATCCCTTAACCCAAGATTAATTTAGACAACCACTAAAATTAGCAAAAACCGCCCCCAAAAACATTTCGGGGCATTGCCCCGAACCCCGTCGACCCCTGATGCCGAACGATGCACATAACCAAGGGGGACCATACCTGACCCCCCCTAAGAAGTGCCCAACACACATGACACAACGGGCACTACTAGAGGGATCGTCAAATGCAATTGTCAAACTTGACGTGCCCACACACACACATGTAAAGAATATAACATATACCCAATATTTTCTTAAGTCAAAAAAAATATACAGTGGGAATATTAAAGAAGTTCAGTATGACAGAATGCAAATCCATGGTGATGGATTTGAACAAAATGAATGATGATGATTCATATGAGATTGATACACAACTGATTGGATCACTGATATATCTGGTTAAAATCATACTTGATTCATGCCATGCAGTGAATGCACTTAGTCATTCCATGAGTCAACCGAGAAAAACTCATTGGGGTCTGGACAACAACAGAACATGTATTGAAATATCTACGAGGCATAGTTAGATATGGCCTGAGATATGCCTCTAGTGAATACTTGAGTTTGCAGGGATATGAAAAATCGACAGAAAGTAAAGTGGACTGAAAGAACACATCCTAATGTTGTTTGCCATGATTTCCTGGTGCAGCAGGAAACAAAGATCCGTGGCCATGAGTACCATAGAAGAAAAGTATATATCACTGACTGTGTGAAGTAGTGTGGCTTCATAAGCCTCTGAAAAATTTACTTGATCATGAGATGGATCCTATGATTATAACCAGAGCTGTGTGAAGCTCTTTGAGAAACCTGTTTTTCATGATAGATCGAAACACATTGAGATAAAATATTATTTTCAGAGACATGATGCAGAGGAAAGCAGTACACCTGTAGTGCCTTCCTACACACGAGAAGTTTGCAGACATATTAACCAAACTGATTTGGTGAAGAATACCTCTCTAATTGAGAGGGAGTGTTGATGACTACAACTAAGACAAAGTTCGAGTACTATCATGTGAGACTTGGCCTGATGGAGAATGCCTCCCTAACTGAGAGGGAGTGTTGATGATTACAACTGTGTGAGACATCCTCTAGGACACAGAACTGAGAGAGAGCCCTTGAGATGGGCATGTGGTTCCTATCTAAGATAGAGCTGGAACATAGAGATGGCCTCCTCCTTACAAAGAGTTGAGAATAACTCCAAATGATTCTCCTGTTTAACACAGTGAGAAAGGAGATATGCAGAGTTGGACGTGCCTGTGGCTGAGCACAAGGTGAACGTGTGAATTCCCAAAGAGTTGGGTGAATCGTCATGAGACAGAGATGAAGATGATGTATTAGCCTCCTCTGAGAAGAGAGTTGATGATGAAATCTAGATGAATCTCCTGTGCAATACAATGGGAAAGAAGATTTGTTGAGTGGACGTACCTGTGGACGAGCATAGGTGAATGTGATCCTAGTGGTTGAGCACTAGTGAGAGTGGTTCTTTTGTGTAATGCAATGAGCCAGAGATATGGACATCCCTATGGGTGTGCCCCTAGTGGTTGTGCACTAGTGGGTGTATGAGATCCCTTGCTATATTTTTCAAGAGTCAGACTTACCTATAACCATATTTGTAATGTAAAGGAAACATGTCAGCTCCACCTTAATGTAAAAGATAATTAATATAAAAGATAATTAATATGGTAATTATTAATTATATTTTGAGTTATTGAGGTCGGCCCTATTGTGCCAAAAGACACATCATTTGATGTGACAAGTATTATATAAATAAAGGTGAATCCCCATTGAGGAAACACACTTATCATTGTGTCATCTCATGATTTCAGAAGTTGTGGTATGAAATTATGATAATTGCAACACCCTCTTGTGTGATAGGTTTGGTGATGGTGTGGGAGGTCTTTCTCTTGAGGAATATAGAAAAGGATTGGTTGGGTTTTCTTCCGTTGTTGAGAAGGGTTTCCTAGGATACTTCTTGTGTTCTTGTGCATGGTTATTCTTCTTGTGATCTTGGTTTGCTGCAGTAGTTATGGTTCAAGTTATAGTTAAAAAGAAAAATTAAAGAAGATACATGAGCCATAGCTCATTGAAAGTCCAACATACATCATCATCTTAAATTGTATTGCTTCTTTTAAAGTTTTTTTGATAATGCCTTTTTTGTTTTGAGGCCCATTTTTTACCTCAAAATTCCCCTAATGGAAGACAAGACCCCTACTGTAAAGCTTCCGGCATGGATGGTAGGAACATGTTTCCAAGAAAGACACAACAACTTGACGCAATTGACAAACCAAGGAGATGCGCTCAACAAATAAGGGTTGAGTGGTTAACCATCCTTATATGGGATGAGTAGGGGTTCCTTGGCATATGATCTGAATGTGCAGACCTAGGGGACTCTTTCTCATTACTCATGGATGTTGCTATCTTGGTTGGTTCGCTAGCTTGAGGATGTGGATGGGGCCGACTTGCACGTGGATGAGTTTGGGTGCAGATGACCCATCGATGAGCAAGGCAGTGGACTAGTTGTGACTTGGGTGAACCAAATGAAGGAACATGGTTGAATCAGGTAATTTCCAAGGGGAACGACTCTTCGCATGAAGGGGAAGGCACCTATATACTTGGAAAGGGATGTATGAACTAAGGGGAGTAAGGCACAAAGAAAGTAGAGACAACAAGGAATACATATTCAACTAAGTTGGTGGAAGTGACTAAGTGAGCCAAGATTCATAGGAGGTTGATTTACGGTTGCGGCAGGGGGTTAATCGTGCGAAGACGTAAGGCAAGTTAGGAAGTCGACTTGACTGAGTTTCTTTGTAACATTGTAATGAGCTGCAACTCCCCCCTTGTACATGTATTGTAACTTGTAGACATACTGTATCATTATTATAATACAAGTGTTAGACACATCTTGGTGTCTCCCAAAAATAATAGTTGTGCCAATGTCATGTGTTGCATGTTCTCTTGTGTACTTGTGTTAGTTCACACTCAACTAGACAAATGAAAAGGTTGAGCTGATTTCATGGTGTTGCCTATGGATGATTTTGAGATTATGCTTGGGAAATAATTCCTTAGGAGGACACGTTTGGTTCTCTTTCCATTCATGGATAAGGTGGTTATACTAGGTGAGTATAAAGCTTGGGCTGTGTGCACAATTGCAAGGAAGTCGGGTGGAAAGGTGTAGTTCGTGTTTGTTCCAAGAATGATGTGGGAAACAAGGCAACCTGAGTCACATATTTATGCAACAATTATTGGAGAATTTGAAGAGGGTGGAGTGGGGATGCCTATTTTCCAAAACTCACCAATGTGTTGGATGAATTTGCAGACAAAATGATGGACAAGTTATTGAAATTTCTCTCACCTAGGTAGATTGTTGACCACCATATAGAGATAGATCCAAGGTTGCAACCACTAGTGAAGTCTCCTTATAGACTTTCTAGGCCTGATTTGGAAGAATTGAGATGACAATTGATATAGTTGATTTATGTTAGGTTCACTCAACCCTCTAGGTCACCTTATGGCACATCGATCCTCTTCCAAAATAATAAGGACAAAACATAGCTAAGGATGTGTTTGGACTATAGAGCCATGAAAAAATAGACCATGAAGAATCAATATTTTTTACCTCTAGTTGTAGACTACTCTGAGAAATTGGATAAGGAAAAATATTCTCAAAGCTTGAATTGAGGTAGGGGTATTATCAAGTGCAGATTATGGAAGGAAATGAGGCAAAGACAAACATGGTGATGAGGTATGGAAGATTTGAGTTTATATTGATTCCTTTTGGCTTGTGCAATGCCCCTCCCACTTTTTTCACTTTGATGAATGATGTATTTCGATCATAATCACTTGGTAGAAGTATTTGAGGTGGTGCGAAAGAATCAACTATACTTGAAGAAATCCAAGTGTGTTTTTGGGTAGTTTGAGATACCATTCTTGAGCCATTGAGTTGTACAAGGATGTATTCATATGGACACTATGAAGGTTAGAGTGCTTGAATATTTGTATGATCCATGGATAGTTGATGAAGTGAGGAACTTCCTTGGGTTGCCAAAATACTATCATATATTTGTGAAGGATTACTCCAAGATCATTTCACCTTTGAGTGACTTTCCGAAGAAAGACAAGCCATGGAATTGGTTTGATAAGTGTAGAGTTACATTTTGTGAGTTAAAATATAGACTTGTCATGACGCATGTGATGAAGCTACCTGATTTTGAGTAGTTATTTGAGGTGTAGATAGACGCCTTAGAATTCACCATTGGTGGAGTTTTAGTTGCAAGAAGGTCACCCGATAGCCTACGAGAGAAGGAAGCTACAAGATAGTGAAGAAAGGTATCTAGTTCATAAGAAGGAGATGACCACGGTCGTACATTGCGTACAAGCATCGAGACACTACTTGTTGGGCAAACCATTTTTGGTGAAGATGAATAATGTGGTGACGATTTCGCATTATCGCGATTTCGGGGTTCGCGACTTCGGGACTCCTATGGTAGGAGTTCTTGACATCTCCATCTCCTGATTTCTGAAACTCCGAAAGGGAGTCGGATCAACAGTCCACACTCTAGATGATTCGACGTTCCAGTTCTCTTTGCGATTTCGCATATCACGATTTCGGGGTTCACGACTTTGGGACTCCTATAGTAGGAGTTCTTGACATCTCCATCTCCCAATTTCTGAAACTCCAAAGTGATCGGACGACTCACATAATCCCTTGAGATGGATTGTTGATGAGATTTCGGCGTTTCACATTTCGTGATTTCGGGACTCCTGTTGTAAAGAGCCTTGACATTTCCATCTCCCGATATCCAAAATCTCGATAGCCAAAACTCCGAAATGGAGTTTGACCAATACTTCGATCTTGTCATTCAATCATTGTTGCACTGCTGGTCTTCCTGAACTTATTGACTCTGTGTGAGTTGTGCTGCTGGTCTTCCTGAAATTACTTTTGTTCCTGTTTTTCCATCGATGCCATCAATGACAGGAATAATCTGATCTTGCCATCAATGGCAAGAATACTCTGCCTATTAAACATGCCAACCATCATACTCTACCTTCTGTCTGAAAACATGCCAACAATCTCCCCCTTTGGCATTGATGGCAACCCCATGATGCAACTACACCACTGTAACATCTTGAAATCATCACACTTTCTCCCCCTTTGACATCAATGTCAAAGAAGAGACATGCTCCCCCTGAGTTGTTGCAGTAATTTTAGGAGGCATTAGATATTCAAACAATACAAAACTCTCCCTAACAAGATGGACTCTTTTAGGTGTGAGACGAAATGACACCCAGCTTCTGTCGGAGATATTCAAAAGGTGTCTTAGCTAGGGGTTTAGTAAAGATGTTTGCAATTTGTTCTATGGTTGGAATGTACTGGACTTGAACAACCTGATTAGTGACCTGCTCTCTCAGAACATGGCATTTTATGGGAATATACTTGGTTTTGGAGTGGAATACAAGATTCTTAGACACACTGATGGCACTAGTGTTATCATAATGAATTGGGATCGGTGCAACATATTTTACCTCCAAGTCTGCAAGTGTCTGAATCATCCATAATACCTGAGTGCAATAGGTAGCAGGAACAATATACTCTGCCTCTATGGTTGATAAAGAAATGGAACCTTGCTTTTTACTAAGCCATGCTACTAATGAGTCACCCAGGAAGAATGCTCCTCCACTGGTGTTTTTTCTCTCATCAACACAGTTTTCCCAATCTGCATCTGAATAAACAGTTAACCGAAAATTCTGATTTCTGGGATACCACAGACCATAAGTCATTGTTTCTTTCAAATACCTAAATATTCTTTTGACAACTAGTAAGTGACTATGTTTAGGTGAAGACTGATACCTTCCAACCATTCCTACAACATGCATTATGTCTGGGAAAGATGTTGTGATGTACAACATGTTGCTTATCATTGGCCTATATGAACGCTGATCAACATCAGGTGAGTCATCATCCTTGCTTAATTTGCAGCCAGTAACCATAGGTGTGCCCACAGGTTTAGAATCTTCCATTTGATACCTTTTCAACATTTCTCTTAGATATTTTTCTTGAGAAATGAACATCCCTTCAGAACTCTGAGTAATTTGCAGACCAAGAAAAAATGACAGTTCTCCTATCATGGACATTTCAAACTCAGATTCCATGGCAGAAGCAAATCATTGTACCAATGGATCCTTATTACATCCGAACATGATGTCATCCACATAGACCAATATGATGAGCAAATTATTATCCTCTATTTTAATATACAGATTGCTGTCAGCTGTTCCTCTCTTGAACCCTTTGTCTTTAAGATACGTATCCAGTCTGTGATACCAGGCTCGAGGGGCTTGTTTTAACCCATATAAATATTTCTTCAGCTTGCATACTAAGTTAGGGTTATCAGTCAGTTTTAAACTCTCTGGTTGTTCCATATAGACTTCTTCACTTAAATCTCCATTTAGAAAAGCTGACTTGACATCCATTTGATAGACTTTAAACCTTTTATGACAAGCGTAGGCAAGAAACATTCTAATAGCTTCTAATCTTGCTACGGGCGCAAATGTTTCATCATAATCCAGTGCTTCTATCTGAGCATATCCTTTACAGACTAACCTTGCTTTGTTCCTGACAAATTGTCCTTGCTCATTCAACTTA
>JASDQU010010158.1:162473-188029 GCA_032191745.1 Picea mariana | reverse complement strand
CACGCGTTCAGCATCACTGGATGTCATGCTAAGATTCCTTAGCCTCTCTGGAAGTCGAGACTCTTCGTCTTCTCTGGCATAGTCGAGCTTATACTTTCTGCTTCAGTTACAAACTTCAATGCTCATCCACTTGTCAGTCCCTCTAAGAATCATCTTCATTCATTGGAAGAAGCTTAGAGGCCCTTCAGCTCCTTTTGCGATCACACAAAGGTCTCTTTGAATCCTTTGGTAGAGACCATCAATGGTTTCCAGCAGTTAGACTGCGAGGAGCAACATTAGCCCTCCGATCGTGCCCAAAATCCCCTGCACCGTTGGATTGAATTCATGTGATCTTGCGTTTATTTCGCCAATTCGCATTTCGGTATTTTGGAATCCCCGTGGTAAATATTTCGTTACTCTCCATGTCTCGATCCCCGAAACTCTGAAATGGAGCTTGTCTGAACTAGTTCCTTCCTTCATCTTCCACCGATGTGACCAATGGCTGTGACCACAGGTTGAGCCAAAACATGTTTCTCTTTTTGGCATTTCAGGATTTCGACATTCCTATGGTAGAGTTTCTTGACGCTCCATGTCTCGATATCCGAAGCTCCGAAATGGAGTCGGATCAACGGTCCACACTGTAGATGATTCAACGATCCAGATCTCTTCGCGATTTCGCATATCACGATTTCGGGGTTCGTGACTTCAGGACTCCTATGGTAGGAGTTCTTGACATCTCCATCTCCCGATTTCCAAAACTCTGAAAGGGAGTCGGATCAACAGTCCACACTCTAGATGATTCGACGGTCCAGATCTCTTCACGATTTCACATATCGCAGTTTCGGGGTTCGTGACTTCGGGACTCCTATAGTAGGAGTTCTTGACATCTCCATCTCTCGATTTTCGAAACTACGAAGTGATCGGAAGGCTCACATAACCCCCTAAGATGGATTGTTGACGAGATTTCGACGTTTCACATTTCGCGATTTCGGGACTCCTGTTGTAAAGAGCCTTGACATTTCCATCTCTCGATATCTGAAATCTCGATAGCCAAAACTCCGAAATGGAGTTTGACCAATACTTCGATCTTGTCATTCGATCATTGTTGCACTGCTGGTCTTCTTGAACTTATCGACTCTGTGTGAGTTGTGTTGCTGGTCTTCCTGAAATTACTTCTGTTCCTATTTTTCCATCGATGCCATCAATGACAGGAATAATCTGATCTTGCCATCAATGACAAGAATACTCTACCTGTTAAACATGCCAACCATCATACTCTACCTTCTGTCTGAAAACATGCCAACATTACTTTCCCACCCAACCCAAGTTGTCACCCAAGAAAGCACGATGGTAAGACTTCTTGGCAGAATTTGACATGACCATTGAGCACTGGTCGGGCAGGCTGAACGCTACTACAAATGTCTTGAGTAGGAAGGAACAACTCACTACTCTAGAGGAGGACGAGTTACCGACACCAATGGGAAGTCAAGTTCAAGTTTTGACAAAATCATAAGACAAAAGTAAAGAAGAATTTCCAAGTGATCCCATAATAGTGAACACCATGAAGTAGGTGAAGGAAGGAAAGATGCAGAAGTTTTGGATGTATTTTGGTGGATGTGTCTATGTGCCAAATTCATGTAACCTTCGTAAGGAGCTCATAAGGGAATGTCATGACTCCCCTTGGGTTGGCCACCTAGGACAATGAAGAAAATTGGCATTGATAGAATGAGGACATTATTAGGAACATATGACGTGTGACATTGTGGAGTACATCCAAAATTGTATTGTTTGTCAACAAGACAAGGCATAAAATGTAAGCTGGTCTATTGCAACTGTTAGCACCATGATCTTCATAGCTAAGGTTAGAGTTTTGTTAGCAGTTTGCAATGTCATGCCTGTTAGCACCAATATTTTTTTTATGCCTGGCATCACCTAACATCTCCAAGGGTCGGTTTCAAAAGGAATATTTATCATTTATTATTTCCATTTCCATTTGAAATTGTGCACTACAAAATTTGTTGCGTGCTGCGTAGAGCATTTCACTGCGTAGAGGATGTTGTTGTGCAGAGGATGTTGTCGCGCATAGGATTTTGTTGTGCAGAGGATGTTGTCGCACATAAGATGTCGACATGTAGAAGATGATATCATGCAGAGGATGCTGTCGTGCATATGACTCTGACGCGTAAAGGATGCTATCGCACAGAAGATGTTGTCGCGCAGAAGATGCTATCGTGCAGAAAATGTCGTCGCACAGAGGATGTTGTCGCGCAAAAGATGTTGTCGTGCAGAGGATTTTGTTGTGCATAAGACTTTGTCGCGCAGAGGATGTTGTAGCACAAAATATTCCGTCATGCAGAGGATGTTGTCGCGTAGAAGATGCCGTCGTGCAGAGGATGCTGTCATGCAGAAGATGTCGTCGCGCAGAAGATGTCGTCGCGTAGAAGATGCTTTCGCGCAGAAGATGTCGTCGTGTAGAGGATGATATTGCATAGAGGATGTTGTCATGGATCAGACATCATCGTGCAAAGTATTCCATCGCGCATAAGATGCCGTCACGCAAAGGATTTTCCTGTGCATAAGATACATGGCGCACTGCATAAATGACTGGTTTAGTGGTAAAATTCAATATCCGTTTTTTACCAACTGGAGAGGTATTTTTAAAATCCCTGAGAGGCTTTTGTCGAGGAAAAACTAAATAATAAAAACCTCTCTCATATTTTCAAAATGTGTCACTGATTGGGATATTCGAACAAATATTTGAGCCCTATTTTTCAGCTTTTATGATTTCCTGTTTGAGACATGTTTTTGCGACACGTATTCCGGCCGGATGGAGATGAATTTCAAAAAACCAAGAGAGGGTTTTCTTTAGAAAAATCGTACGTGCAAAAAATTCTCTCAGTTGTGAAAAACAGTTTTTTATTCATGATATATAATGTCATATTTAACGCCTATTTTCCTAGTTTGCTTTGCAATCCACTGGGTTTTTGTTGTAGGTTACTGTTGCATAGCAGACTTGCTGTGCAGGGGTGACAGAGTGCCCAATAGTGCACATGATGACTTATCATAACCATATGGTCGAATTTTTATCATGATCAATTATTGTAAAGAATATTTCGGTTATGATTATGATTTGGCAAAGTCGGGTTTTCTATTTTTAGTAAATCCGTTGAAGTTATTGTTCTCTTTCAAAGAAATCAGATCCATGATTCTAGGGATAGTAGTTGGAGGGAAGGGCAGCCCAAGGGGAACACCCTAGTCTATATATTTCATCTTTTCAATGTCAGCGAGGTTGGTTGGAAAAACAGTGTAGACAGTGACTATTGAATGTAGCTTTCGAACTCGATTGAAACTTAATGCAAAGGTCTTGAAACTTTGATGAAAAGATTCTAATGGTAGCATCTTGATGTATTGTGCTCTCTCTTTGCGTACGTGCTCTCATGTGGTCTTTATATTCACATATATATTTTTTCTAAATCAGAACGTTATTTCAAATCTAGAATTCACCGCACAGTGCTCTAGATTCGTGCCATTTAGACGACCGTGTTTCTTCTAAGCGAACTTCGAATTCATCCCCAATGGTGCTCCGAGTTGCTTCATGTGTTTTTCTCTCGCCACACACAACGATTTTTAACTGAAAGACTACTGCTTACTTAGCCTTTATCCTCTCAAGTTCAGTCACTAAGTCATTTGTTTCTATCGTTTTCTTAAATTGACTCCATAGCCCAAGGTCTTGCTTCCTTTCGCCAATAGAACCAGAAATATTGTATAAAAGTGTTAAATCTAGCTGACAGTTTGAAGGTATAACTTGTACAGAGACAAAGTCTCAGAGAGATCCCTCTCCAGGTTGGAAAGGATATTTTCCATCCTCAAAGTTGGTTTGTAGGTTGCCTATGTCATTCATTTTCTCAGCTGAACGAAGTTTATTGAGCGCTAACATTCTGGCGCCGTTGCTGGGGATAGTTGATATTATTTTCCTCGGGAAGAACAACATTGTTTTAGTTCTAAGGTATGAGAGAAGTAGACACTTAGGCACATATTGACTGTATTTCTGCTCTGGCGACTCCACACATCATAAAATCAGTTGAAGGTGATTCCACTAGCACAAGAATCCAGAGCTAAATTTTTCATGGCAACTCCAATCAAGCTTCAAATGCGATTCAAAGACTCCACCAGAGAATGAGACTTGTTGACAGAGATATGGAAGAGCAGTATGGAAAAATCAGGTACTCAAGCTTAAGTTTAGTTCAAGAATTACTTTTCTGTTTTATCAATATATTCTTGTCCTTTCCTGAGTTTTTCAAAAGAATATTTCTTCACTTACTGCATTTAAATGAATCTGAGATATCTACCCTTGTATATCCTTCATTGAAAACTGGAATACCTCCTTCTTGTATAACCGATATTCACCAAGATCCTTCCTCTGAACCATATGATGTTCATGATCATTCTTGTGAGCTTAATGAAACCAAAGTTGAGCTTGTACCTTCTATTCTTAATCCTGCACCCTCCAAGATTCAAGAAAGACACAGTCCTCTTAAATTGTCTTCCATCCTTTATGACTTTCCTCTGAAACATTATAAGTACCTGTTGGCACAGGGGCAGACCCAAGGTTCAATGGTACAAAAACACACCGAAAAAACTCTAACTATCGGCCCTTTCGGCAACACTTGTGAAGCAGATGAAGTCTCACCCGAGGTAGAGGTAGGGGTGGTTGTAGGACTCAAGTGTCTGCAACCTTAGCTGGGACACTGATCCGTGATTATAATACTTAATAGATCACTTAGCATTGTCATTTCATCATTATTTACCTAATGTCTACTCCGCAGATAAAACAATGCATCACAACATTCACCTAGATTTAACGTATTTAAGCAATTAGCATAACTAAATGGATCAGATCTAGCAGATTCAAGCACTAAGCACATCCATCTATATCAAATATAGCATCTAGATTCATCATAATCACAAAGAATCAACAGATCTATCTATCTATCTTTATCCAACACTTAGCAAATAACACATAAATACATCAAAACATCACACAGAGTAGAATAAAACAGTATTTACATGGTTCACCCCCACCGTGGGGCTACGTCCACCAAATCTTCTTCTTTATTAGCTTCTTCAATGGGTTACATGCACAGAGCCTCAAAAACCCTACTCCGCATAGGACAGAAGATCTAGGCGTCTCACTAGATCCTTCTTCCTTGTGTTACAGCACAAAGCCATTCACAGTCTTGTTACAACTATTTGCATCTAGCTCTACAAATCTCTCTCAGTATGCACAAAGCACTTTCAAACCCTACTTGCACTTAGCACTTAGCTTATTAGCCTCACATCACATAAATGCATTCTCTATATGTCCTTATATTTCCTAGACATCTATATATACATACAAAATAGGCCTAATCATGGGTAAACCCATGGGCCGACATCCCATACCCATTACACATTCCCAAATCCCAAAAGGACCCAAAAAGGGACCGAGATCCTGCGATCTCTCCTTCGCCTTGTGCTCCGTCTTAGATAGGTTGTCAAAGTCCCAAAATAGGTCAACTTGACCAAGGATCTCCCAAAACTTGGTCAAGGGCCAACAGGCCCCCAACACTCATATGTGATTTGTCTCGAGTCACTCTGGTCTGACTAGTTCTGCTTCGAATGCCTCGAGCTTGTCTCGAGCTGCTTTGACCTGCTGTTGTGCTATGACCTCCTGTTCAACAAACGCTTGGATGACTAAATCATTTATAGGTCCCTCTAGACGTTGTTCGATTGTAGTGACAACCTACTCTAACTCTACTCCTTGGCCTTCTACCTCTGTAAACAACTGATAGGCCTTATCTTGTACAGGTTGGAGCCTCTGAGTTACCTCCATAACTCTGTTATGGATAGTGTTGATTCACTGCTGTGCAGTGCATTGCTCTTGGGAGCACTTCATTCTTTCCACAACTGATAGGGGCTTCAACTGCTCCTGTATCTTTTTGGCTTGATACTTCGCCTCTTGGAGCTGTGACTCCAGTGCCTTCAGTTCTGGGTTCTCCATGAATTGTTCATAGGTCTGAGCACTACGAACATTGAGTTGCTTACATTCCAGGGTAAGATCCTTTAGCCTTTCAACTGCGCTCCGGGTGATTGGTTCTCTTTTGTCTCTTACATCCTGTGGGGTCTCAGGTACTGCACGTAGTTCCAAATCTGCAATGCGTTGCTCTACTTGCTGGATCACTTCTTCAAGTTGCATTACCTGCTATGGAACTCCCTCTTCGGCATTTACTTCTACAACTTTCACAGAGCGAAGTGATCTGTTGACCATTTCCTTTACTTCGAGTTGCTCCACGAGCAACTGTTCCTTTTCTTGCTGTAGCTGTGATTTTTCAGTGTCAAACTTTGCTTCGAGAGAAATATTTTCTCATTCTGCAGCACTGCGTTTCTCTATGAGTACCCCTTGTACTTGTGTCAAAGACTGGGTGGCTTGATCTATTTTTTCCTGTGCTTGTCTAAGGCAAGCTTCGACTGTATCAGCTAAGCGGTGGAGTTGAGCCGGTTCATCTCCTATTTTTGGTTCTCCTTGTGCAGTGGAGACTGCACGACTGGACTGTAGGGCCTGCTGTACCCCTCGGAGTTTAGTCTCAATTCGATCATACATATCCTCTTGCTTTGCTTCTTGTTTCTCTGCTATTTCTAGCAAAGCATCATGTAAGGATGCTATAAGGAATTCGAAGTCATCAGAGGTGAGGACAGTCTGCATCTTGGTCATGTTGGCCTTCGATTTATTTCGGGAGGAAGGTTTTAGAGGCGAACCTTTCCTTTTCTTTAGTGGATCAACCTCGTCTCCTTACTGCTGTTCAACTTCTTTGTCACCTAAATCTTCGCCATCACCTCCTTGCTCTGGTGAGATAGAAGCAATCTTCTCGGATGCACTATCTTCCGAGAAGGTCGCACCTTCCGGCATCTCCCAGGCAATAAAAGTGACAAGGATCAAAAGCCAGTTGCAATGAAATTCATATCCTTGATCGTGTGCTTCACTGCAGTCGAGTTCCAACTAGTTCACCAGGTACTTCACCCAATTCATCTAAAGACCTTCCGCGCACTTGCCTGCGCGGTCGACTACAAAACCAGTGACTTGGGTGGGTCAGTTCTTTCATACTAACTTCCCTGCAATCAATTGACAGGTGAGGCATACTGCACCACTCTAGATAGAAGCTACCTTGTAGCCTCGCGTTCCCTTCTCGACATCGCCATAAGTGTCCTTGATCCGCTGTGCTAGAGCGCGATCCATGGATTTTCCGGGGTAAAACTCTTGTGGATCGGGTCCTTGCATGCTTTATCCTATGATCCAATGGATCAACGTCGGATCAACTATTATACTACAGTTCAGCCACAAATAACCTCCATGGTAACAAGACAGTAGTAGCTTAACACATGCATTTACCTCCTGGTGTTGTCCGAAGTGAGGAATCTTCATGACGTTGAGCAGTGTGGACTGCGCGAGGTTCATAGTCCACGACTAGGGGATTGTATTCGAATTCTTCCCCTTAGTTCGATTCAGGTATTTATGTGGGGCGAGCATGTTATAGGTTTTGCGATCTCCCAGGTTGAAGTCGCTAAACTTCAACGTTGCAATCTTATCTTAGTATGCTCGAACTGCACGTATCCCCTTCGGGAGGTACGCATGACCAAAGTGTATTCGAAATCTCTGGGCACGTTGTCTCGATTTATTGCGCCGCTCAAAGGTGGTAGATAGGTGGGTAAAATAGTCAGGATCAATCTAGCATTCGCTAGATCATCCCTATGCTTGGTTTGCTTTTCATCGGATGGCCGGGATGGTCTGGCTACACGAGCAGTGGATAGAGAAGCTGGATGATGCTTGTATACCTGTGGACATTGACATGACTCTGTCAGTCATGAGGTTGATCAAAAATTCCTCAACAACTTTCTCTGCAACACTCAACTCGTCTGACATACACGCTCAGGGTTAACAATCTCGGGTTCGGGGGGTAACTCAGACATAGTAACGAGATAGAGATCAAGAGCATGATGATCACTGTATAAACTCGACTTAGTCCGCGGGCTCAAATTCTCAATTGGCAAAAGTTTTCTCGGTGCGTGGTGTGATGGGATAAATAGGTAACTCAACAATGGGTCACTTGCAACGGGTATGAAGCCTTCATTAACTCGGTTCTATCTGTTATGGCGTGGTCCCAACAGTCGGATGGTGAGCTATCTGTCCATAAATGTCTTTCTACCCATTCAGAGTGTTGTTCTAACAGTTATAATGGCCCCAACGACTATATTGATTCGCTATGGCGAAGTGCCATGCGTCGTTGTTCTGATATCCCGATGAAGCTCCAATTTTGCAAATTTTCCTTCTATGAGGTCCCCTCTAGACCCTTCTGCAACTTGTCTATCTTAGCTCTCTTTTTATTTAGCTTTCTATCCTTCTTCCTAGTGAGTTTCGTCTCAGTGTGCCCTTTTCCATTATGATCCTTAGCTTCTTTTGGCATAGTTACTTCACACTGTTGAGATTCTTTCCTAAGATTCAAGGGTAATCCTTCTTCTTTATCTTGAATAGGTACTTCAATCTTCAGTGGTTCTTCTAGTGTTCTTGTAACTTCGACATCCAGGTTTTTGGTGTTAAATGGATTTGGTCTGTTCTTCAGTTCTTCGATCAAGTGTGCGATCCTTCTAGTCATGAATTATTTTAAATCTTGCTTCTGTTGTTCTAACACTTCTTCTTCTTCTTTCCTTCAGGACTGATCTCTTTCAATCCAAGGTTTTCCTAGTAGCATAGTAAATGGGGCACTGTTCTCATTGAATTTAACAATCTCAAAATCTTCTCTTGTCGAAGTTCCATTGGCATTCATAGGTATCCGGGTGAGCTTTCCACATAGGTTTATCAACTTTCCTTTGAATATTCCTATTCCTCCTAATGAAGGAATCATAGCAGGTCTTCCTATAGCTTCCCAAGTTTTCTTTGTCATGATATTCACCTGTGTTTCCTCATCTAGAAAATAGTCAATGTCGAAGTATACTATTCTTTCTTCAAGGCATTCTTTTTCTTTGAAGATCTCTGATAAGCTGACATGTCGATTATCATTCATGGTTTCTTTTATCTGTAGCAATATTTTCTCTGATCCTTCCTTGGATTCTGTCATAATCTTGGTTTCTAGATCTGCCTTAGGGTTTTCTTAGTTCATATTCATTCTTTCAACCTTATCAATCATTCTAGGGCAATCCAATACTTCATGGTCCATAGCTTTACAACAAATACAACTAGGTCTTCTCCTAGGGCATTCCTTAGCAAGATGTATGGGTTTTCTACAACTGTAATAGAGGGTTAATCCTCTCTTTCGTTTAAATGATCCCCAACCTTTCCTATACTGCGTGCTAGGATCATGGTAGCTAACCTGCAAAATTTTCTTTCTAGGATCCTGCATACACTTATTAGTCCAAACATTCTTTCTATGCATAGGTATAACATATTTTCACTATTCATATCGGATATATTCATATCAAATCTTATTTCATCTATTAATACCCTAGTTTTCAAGCTAGGATATAATCTATCAAACATACCTAGATTCATACTTTTGAAACAAAAATTTCCACTAATCTTACTTCTACAAAGCAAAAAACCTTCAGATCTATAACTTTTCACTATTCTTACCTTTATCAGAGCACAGAGCTTTCAGAACTTACCTCTTTTCTTCAGATCAAACTTATTTTCCTTAGCACAGAGCTTTGTCAAACTAAGTAGAGTACTGCGCACTAGAGCAACAAATCTACGCACAGATCTTTCACAATTTCAGGTTGGATCTTTGCACAAATGTTCTTCTTCCTCAATTCCCAACAATCACAGTTTCAGGTTGGATCTTTGCACAAAGCTTCTTCTTCCTCAGTTCCCAACAATCACAGTTTCAGGTCCCGATAACAGAACCATTTGTTGGCACAAGGGCAGACCGAGGGTTCAACGCTACAACAACGCACCAACATAACCCTTACTACCGACCCTTTCGACAACACCTGCGAAGCAGATGAAGTCTCACCCGAGGTAGAGGCAGGGGTGGTTGCAGGACTCAGGTGTCTGCAACCTTAGCTGGGATACCGATCTATGATTATAATACTTAATAGATCACTTAGCACTGTCAGTTCATCGTTATTTACCCAATGTCTACTTTGCAGATAAAGCATAGCATCGCAACATTCACCCAGATATAATGTATTTAAGCACTTAGCATAACTAAATGGATCAGATCTAGCATATTCAAGCATTAAGAACATCCATCTATATCAGATATATCATCCAGATTCCTCATAAGCACAAAGCATAAACAAATCTATCTATCTATCTTTATCCAACACTTAGCAAATAACACATAAATACATCAGAACATCGCACAGAGCTGAATAACACAGTATTTATGTGGTTCACCCCCACCCTGGGGCTACATCCACCAACTCTTCTTCTTTATTAGATTATTCAATGGGTTACATGCACAGAGCCTCAAAAACCCTACTCCGCATAGGACAGAAGATCTGCACAGCTCGCTAGATCCTTCTTTCTTGCGTTACAACACAAAGCCCTTCACAGTCTTGTTATAACTATTTGCATCTAGCTATGCAAATCTCTCTCAGTATGCACAAAGCACTTTCAAACCCTACTTTCACTTATCACTTATCTTATCGGCCTCACATCACATATATGCATTCTCTATATGTCCTTATATTGCCTAAACATCTATATATACATACAAAATAGGCCTAATCATGGGTAAACCCATGGGCCGACATCCCATACCCATTACATATTCCCAAATCCCAAAAAGGGGCCGAGATCCCGCGATCTCTGCTTCATCTTGTGCTCTGTCTTTGACAGGATGTCGAAGTCCCAAAATAGGTCAACTTGACCAAGGATCTCCCAAAACTTGGTCAAGGGCCAACAATACCTTCCTAGGTTCGATGGAGAGCTTGAAGGACATTCAACCAAAAAACATATTTAGGTCTTTGAGAATTTTATATATTTTTTTGATATTGAACATGATGATATGTCTATGAGGGAATTTTCTTAGTCCTTACAAGTAGATGCCAAAGCATGGTTCAAACATTTGTAGTCTCAGTCGATTAGCTTGTGGGATGAATCGAGGGAAGATTTCTATAGATTTTGGGGTGAGAGAAAGTCATGGAATCTAATCCTTTCATATTTTTATGCCATGAGAAGAATGAAAGATGAAACCATCTCAAATTTCAGTAGGAGGTTTGCTAGTCTTTATTATAAATTTCCTAAAGAAGTCCAACCTCCTGAAGTTGCTGCCATGCTCCATTATGTAACAACCTTTCAATCATACTTATCTTTTCTTCTGATGGAGAGGAAGTCTATGTATTTACAACAGATGTTCAATAATGCTCATGAAGTGGAAGACAATCTTCAAGCATGTCAGAGGCCGCAAAATCAGAATTTAAAGAGTGTTTCAAATATAGAGAATGATGGTGTAGTAGAAGAACATTAGATTATGCATAAACAGGAAGCTGATTTACATCCCGATATTTTTCATCATGAACAAGAAACTGTCTGTTTTATGTATGCACTTGTAGACATCCATAAATGTGAATTTGCAGATCAACCTACAAAAGAACAAGCCATTGCCTCAATTTTCCTGTTTGATGACATTACAGATATTTTTGGCAAACCCAGGTATAATGAGTACAATGATGACTATGAGGTTGACTTTTCAGAACAAGCAGTTGCACTTTTCAAATATGAAAATGTTTGTTTTCAACAATCCAAAGAAATCGACAAATGTGAGTATGACAACAATGAAGAAAATGAAGAAAGTTTTGAATTAGGTGAAAGAAATTTTCCATTGTGTTTTGCTTCTTTCAAATTGCTGAAGCAAAATGTTTATAATGTTTGAAATTAGAAATCCTCTAGGCATGATGTTGAATATGAAGAAAGCAGTGGACTTGCCAATGAAAATTATCTTCCATTATGTTTTTCTTCCTTTGAATTGTTGAAAGTAAATCACGAGATAGCAGAGGAAGCAAGGAAGTATGACTTCATTCACAGTGACACTGTTTTACATGAGCAATTTGTTATCAGTGAGGAGGACCAACAACCTTCTCATACATTTAATGACCCTATTGCTGATTACATGGAAGGTTATTTCAGTTCAGATTTGCAGCCTGTGATCAACTACCATCTTGGAAATAAAGATGATGGTCAATCAACGCCAATGTTAGATATGGATTGCTTGCCACCAGGGGTTTCATTTCAGCTGGCACTGTCTTCTGATTCAGAATATTGTTATTTCCAACAGTCTCAACATATTTTTCAGCCTCTTTGTGGCAATCAATAGGTTGAATTACATGAAAACAAGGATGTAGTGGAAGGGGTGAAACATGATTGTTGTTTTATGCATGTTTTTGATGATCCATTTGCAGTTTTGTTAGAGGCGGTAAACAATCCCAATGTTTTTAATTTTTTGATATTTGAATTTGTAGATAAATTTTTGAATGAGTTATCAGTAAACATGCTTTGTAGCAAGCATGTGCAAAGAAAGCAAACAGTGGATAAAGTGCTTACATGGTTGAATTGGCATTTTGATTTCACTTGATTGGCAATTTTTTCAGCAGTTAGGGTATGTAGGCATGAATAAGCTCAGCATGGAGAGAATTTCTTTCAACATTTTTCAATTTTTATTTTTAGTTTGGGTTTAGTTCAATTGCAGAATAAGTTGGTGGAGAAACAAATTATAGGTTGCAGATCATAGTATATGGATTGGGAACGACCCAATGGATAAGGCACCTGCTCCACTGTTCTTTGCTACCTCACAAGGAGGATAACATCCCCATTGGAGCCAAATATTAGCACCATGATTTTCATAGCTAAGGTTAGAGGTTTGTCAGCAGTTTGCAATGTCATGCCTGTTAGCACCAATATTGTTTTTATGCCTGGCATCACCTAACATCTCCAAGGGTCGGTTTCAAAAGGAAGCTTTATCATTTATTATTTCCATTTCCATTTGAAATTGCACACTGCAAAATTTGTTGCACACTGCGCAAAGGATTTTACTATGCAGAGGATGATGTCGCACAGAGGATGTTGTCGCGCATGGGATGTTGTTGCACAGAGGTTGTTGTCGTGCACAGGATGCTGTTGCGCAGAGGATGTTGTTGCGTAGAGGATGTTGTTGCACATAGGATTTTGTCGTGAAGAGGATGTTTTCGCACAGAGGACGCTGTCACGCATAAGATGTCATCGCGCAAAATAGGCTGTCATGCAAAGGATGATGTCGTGCATAAGACTCTGTCGCACATGAGATGTCGTTGCACGGAAGATGTTGTCGTGCAGAAGATGTCGTCATGCAGAGGATGTTGACACACAGAAGATGCTGTCATGCATAAGAATCTGTCATGCAGAGGATGTTGTAGCGCAGAAGCTGCCGTCACGCAGAGGATGATGTTGCACAGAAGATGCCATCGTGCAAAGGATGTTATCGCGCAGAAGATGTCGTCGTGCAGAAGATGTCGTTGCGTAGAAGATGTCATCGGGCAGAAGATGTCATCGCGCAGAGGATGCTATCACGCAGAAGATTTTATCGTGCATAAGACGTCGTCGCATAGAGGATGCTGTCGCGCAGAATATGTCGTCGCACAAAGGATTTTCCTGTGCACAAGATACAGGGCGCGCTGCGTAAATGACTGGTTTAGTGGTAAACTTCAATATCCGTTTTTGACTAACTGGAGAGGAGTTTTGAAAATAATTGAGAGGTTTTTGTCGAGGAAAAACCAGATAATAAAAACCTCTCTCATATTTGCAAAAGGTGTCACTGATTGGGAGATTCAAATGAATATTTTAGCCCTATTTTTCAACTTTCATGATTTCATGTTTGAGACATGTTTTTGCGACATGTATTTTGATCAACTGGAGATGAATTTCAAGAAACCAAGAGAGGTTTTTATTTAGAACAATATTATCTACAAAAACCTCTCTCAATTGTGAAAATCGTGTTTTATTCATGAGATGTAATGTCATCTTTAACGCCTATTTTCCTAGTTTGCTACGCAATCCGCTGCATTTTTGCTATAGGTTATTGTTGCGTAGCAGAGTTGCTATGCAGGGGTGACATAATGTTCAACAGTGCACATGATGAATTATCACAACCATATGGTCAAATTTTGATCATGATCAATTATTGTAAAGAATATTTTGGTTACGATTATGGTTTGGCAAAGTCGGGTTTTCTATTTTTAGTAAATCCGTTGAAGTTATTGTTCTCTTTCAAAGAAATCGGATCGATGATTCTAGGGATAGTAGTTGGAGGGAAGGGCATCCCAAGGGGCACACCCTGGTCTATATATTTTGTCTTTTCAATGTAAGCGAGGTTGGTTGGAAAAACAATGTAGACAGTGACTATTGAATGTAGCTTTCAAACTCGATTGAAACTTAATGCAAAGGTCCTGAAACTTTGATGAAAAGATTCTAATGGTAACAATTTGATGTATTGTGCTCTCTCTTTACTTACATGATTTCCTATGTTCTTTATATTCATATCTATATTTTTTTCTAAATTGGAACGTGATTTCGAATCTAAAATTCACCGCGCGGTGCTCTAGATTCACGCCATTTAGACGACTGTGTTTCTTCTAAGAAAACTTCGAATTCATCCCCAGTGGTGCTCCGAGTTGCTTCATGTGTTTTTCTCTTGCCACACATAATGATTTTTAACTGAAATACTGCTGCTTACTTAGCCTTTATCCTCTCAAGTTTAGTCACTAAGTCATTTGTTTCTATCGTTTTCTTAAATTGATTCCATAGCCCAAGGTCTTGCTTCCTTTTGCCAATAGAAACATAAATATTGTATAAAAGTGTTAAATCTAGTCAACAGTTTAAAGCTATAACCTGTACAGAGACAAAGCCTTAGAGAGAGCCCTCTCCAGGTTAAAAAGGCTAGTTTCTGGCCTCAAAGTTGATTTGTAGGTTTCCTCTGTCATTCGTTTTCTGAGCTGAACGAAGTTTACAGAGCGCTAAAAACAACCATTATAGATTTTAGAGAGACTGTGTGAAAGGGTTTTGATAGACTTTATCACACAACTTCTGATGGAACAAGGGTATAATTCAATCATGGTTGTGGTTGATCATTTTTCTAAATATGCTATCTTTGTTGCAACGAAGGTGCCTTGTAGCATTGAGGAAGTGGAAAATATGTTCTTCTAGAACACAATGAAGATTTGGGGTCTTCATATTGTGTTGAATAAAGATGCATGACTCATTTGAATTTTTTGGATGGTGTTGTTCCAAATTTTGGGGAAAAAGTTTTTGCAGAGCTCAAGTTATCATCCATAGACTGATGGGTAGACTAAGCACATCAATGGAATCCCATAAGACTACTTGTGACACTTCATGTGGGAATTTCAAACAAATTGATCAAACTTTTTGGATGCTACCCAATTCAATTATAACTTGCAGAAGAGTTCAACAATGGGTTACAATCCGTTTGAGTTGGAAAATGGACAACAACCCTTGACCCGTCATACAATGTTGCAAGGCTAGTATGGGAAAAAACCATTTGCCTTGGGGTTCATGAAGGGATGGGAGGATAGGATGGCTCATGTATAGTTGATGAATGTGACAGAGAGGATGAAGTAGTGGGTAGATCATGAGAGAGGAGACACATAGTTCAAAGTGGGTGAGTTGGTCTTATTCAGCTAGGAAATGAACAATTCAAGCCACCTACCAATATGGATAGTGCCTTGGTGGGAAGGTTTGAGGGCCCGTTCAAATTCCTTGAGAAGATCGATAATGTATTTTTTTTTGTTTGTTAGTTTGTTCGTGACATGTCGGACTAACCTGCGGCTAAGAAACTACGACTCAGGGGAATCTAAGCCATCAAAATCACCTGGGGATTGCACCCGGTCTGAGCCACACCAACCCTTAACATGGATGTATTTTTTGTCCCCGCAGGTTTCGAATCAGTGACTTTAACATCACGGAGTGCCTTAACAACACACTCCATCACCGACTGTCCTACACCTCGGGGACGGAAGATCGGTAATGTCACCTACATGTTGGAGATACCATTTCACATGAAGGCTCATCATCCTGTCTTCCATGTCAGTCAAATTAAGCTGTGCCGAACGAATGCAGATGACCCAAGTAGAGTCATGTTATCTCGAGCTCTAGTGATGAATGCAAATAGAGCCAAGTTGGAGGTTGAGGAGATATTTGCTCACATGAACTATTTTATCGGAAAAAATCGAAGGCATGAATACTTTATCCATTGGGAGGACAATTCGACGAGGAGAACAGTTGAGAGAGGAATTTTTTTTTATGGTAGTACAAGGATAATATTTGGGAGTTTGAGAAGGAACATCTTGGAGCTTGTGTTTGTTGGATGTTGCTGGGATGACAAAAAATTTAGTGGGGTAGGATGTAAAGTCTCTGGCATGGAATATAGGAGAGAATTTCCAAGATGAATATGGAGACTTGACATAATCGGTGAACCAAGGAGACACTCTCGATGAATAAGGGTGGAGTGGTGAACCATCCTAATATGGAATGGGTAGGGGCATCTTGGCACACAATATGGATGTGATAAGCCAAGGGGGATTTTTCCCACTACTCTCAAATGATGCTATCTCATTTGTTTGGATAGCTTGAGGATGTGGATGGGGCCAAATTTCATGTGGATGATTTGGGATGCGAATGACCCAACGATGGGCAAGGTGGTGAATTCATCATGACTTGGGTGAACCAAATGATGAAACATGGTTGGCTCGGGTCATTTCCAAGGGACGTGAATCTTTGCACGAAAGGGAAGGAACCTATATAATTTGAAAGGGTTGGAAAAGATAAGGGGAAGAAGGCACAAAGAAAGTAGAGACAACAAGGAAGAAGAAGTTGACTAAGTTGGTAGAAGCAACCAAGTGAGTCGGGATTTGTAGGAGGCGTGCATATGGTTGCATCAGGGGGTTGATTGTGCAAAGATAGAAGGAAATTCAGGAAGTCGACTTGGCCAAGTTTCTTTGGAACATTTTAATGCTCTTCGACTCCCCTCCTATACATATATTGTAACTTGTAAACATCGTGTATCATTATTATCATATGGATGTTAGGCACATCTTGGTGCTTCCAAAACATAATAGTTGTGCCATTGTCATGTGTTGCATGTTCTCTTGTGTACTTGTATACTTGTGTTAAGTTGCTTAAAGTGTCAAATTGTTGAAGTGTGGATGTTGGCCACGATTGGGCATGTCCTATATTGTTTAACATGTAGGCTTGAAGTGTGAAAATTGAGTCATTGTAGCTCAAGGTTGGTTATGGGCATGCCTTGAGTGAAGAGGCATAGTCCAGGTGTAGTAAGATGCAAGCTAGCCTAACCACTATGTCCAAGACACTGTGCTTCCGCACGACCAACGGTAAGATGCCAACTGGTCAAACCGCTATGTCTGAGACACCACCATGCAGCACGACCAATAGATGACGAAGCATACTATTTTGGGTAGGACTCTTAGGCGCATGACACTTATTGTCTCAGGAGAGAAGAAAACGTTATGGCATAGAATATTGCTACATATTGGAGATAAGGGAATTTGAGAATTATATGGTAAAGGTATGTCTAATTTCTCATTAGATTTTGATTTATGTGAAAATTGTATATATGGTAAGTAGAATCAGGTAAGATTCTCATCTAGTGCTACAAGAGAAAAATGAATCTTGGAGTTTATACACATTGATGTGTTTGGACACATTCTTGTTTCATCACTATGTAAATCTATTTACTATGTTTCATTCATAGATGATTTCTTAAGGAACACATGGATCTATTTCCTTTGAAATAAATCTAAGGTTTTCAATGGATTTAAAGAGTTCAAGGCTCTTGCAGAGAACTAGACATTGAAGAAAATAAAGGTGCCGAGGACAGATAACGGTGGAGAGTTTTGTGGAAATAAGTTTTAGGAATCCAATAAAAATTTTGGAAATGTAAGGAAAGAGACTACTCCATAGACACTTCAAGATAATGGATTTGCAGAAAGAATGAATAGGATGCTAATGGAAAATGAAAGATGTATGCTCAATGGGTTAGGATTATCACAAGAATTTTGGGTAGAAGCAATGGATATTGCATGTTGCTTTGCAATTTGATCTCCTACATTGATGCTAGTTGACAAACTTTGCATGAGGCATGGACTGGAAAAAAACCCCTCTCTTAGACATCTCAATTTTTTTGGTTGTGATGCTTATGTGCATATTCAAAGGGAAAATAGGAGTAAATTGAACAATAAAGATGAAATATGTATCTTTGTTTGTTATAAAGATGGTACAAAAGGTTATAAACTTTGGAACTTAGTAACAAAGAAGATCGTTTGTAGTGGGAATGTAGTATTTAGAGAGGTTAAAACTATTCCCAAAGATGAAGTCCAACCAATGGAATAAGATCTAGAGACAATAAATTTTGATTTGGAGGGTGAAGAATTCGACTCAATAAAGGAAGATGAACTAAAAGAGGAAGAATCTGAGACTCCAATCTCGAGGAGAACAATTCGGTAAATATTAAGGAGACTAGAAAGGTATATCCCACCTAAATTTTTTATGGTTTTGTGTTATCTATTACTGATGATGATCCTATAACTATTAGGGAGGTAGTGGATTCAAAAGATAGTAAATTCTAGAAGAAGGCCATGGTTGAAGAAATGGATGCCTTGGATAAAAATGAAGCTTGGGATTTAGTGGCGTTATTGGCTGGAAGAAAATTATGTTGGTAGAAAATGGGTGTTTAAGAATAAGTTGAATGCAAAAGGTAAGGTAGAGAAGTACAAAGCTCACCTAGTAGTAAATGGATCATCCCAAGTGGAGGGAATTGATTTTGGTGAGATTTTTTCTCATGTTACTAAATAAACTTCTAATAGATTTGTTTTTTCCATAGAAGTCACTTTTGATCTTGAAGTAGAGTAGATGGATGTGAAGAAAACAATCCTATATGGGGATATTGAAGAATAAATCTACATGAAAAAACTAGGATGATTTGTAGTGAAGGGAAATACGAAGTTGATTTGCAAGCTAAAGAAGTCTCTATATGGATTAAAAAAATCTCCAAGAATGTGGTATCATAAGTTTGATACTTATATATTGGGACTTTGTTTCTCAAGAAGAAAATATGATCACTATTTGTATTTCGAGTAGGTTGGTGATCATTTTATTTATGTGGTCTTGTATGTTAATGACATGTTGCTAATTGGAAACAACAAGGAAATTATCAAGGATGTCAAAGCCCAATTGTCTTCTAAATTTTATACGAAAGATCTTGGTGCTGCAAATTTTATTTTGGGCATGGAAACTAAAAGAGATTGTGCAAACATGAAACTTGGGTTGAATCAAAAGAAATATGTTGCGACAATATTGTAGAGGTTTCATATGCAAGAACGTAAATCGATAAAGGCCATTATTCCTATAGGTATAAAATTATCTGTTGATCAATGTCTCAAGACACAAGAAGAGGTAGAGGACATGTCCTATGTTCCCTATGCAAATGATGTTGGAATTCTAATGTATTCTATGGTGTGCACTAGAATAAAAATTTCCTATGCAGTGGGAGTTTTGAGTAGGTATATGCCAAAAATAAGGAAGGAACAATGGACAACTGTAAAGAGGGTCTTTAGATATTTTTGTGGCACTTCAAATTATGCAATATTCTACTAAGCAATATCTAGAACTCACATAGAGATAGATATATATGGATTTTTTGATTCATATTAGGTTGGAGATATTGACTATAGAAGTTTTGCAAGTGGTTATGTATTTAACCTATTTGGTGGAGCAATCAGCTGGATGAGAAGGAGGCAGGTCGTAGTTGCATTGCCAACTACAAAAGTTGAGTACATGGTAGCCACTCATGGAAGTAAAGAAGTCATACGGTTGCAAAGATTGTGTTCAAGTAATGGTTTTGTTTAGAAAGAAACGATCATATGTTGTGACAACTCAAGTGCAATTTGTTTGGCAAAGAGTCACACTTATTATTCCAAGGCAAAGCATATTGATGGATACTACCATTTTGTAAGAGACATGGTTGAACAAATCAAAGTATTGTTGGAGAAGGTTGATACCTTGAAGAATGTTGTATATTTATTAACAAGCCTACAATACTGAAAACTTGTATTGGTGTAGAGAAATAATGAGCATTGTTTCACCTAGTAGTTGATTATATGAATGCTTTCCCACTACTCCCATTTTTGTAAAGTATTCAACAAGTGGGAGAGTGTTGGATATGTGTTGTATCCTTTGAAAGTCAATTTAGTCACACCCCGATGGGGGTTCGAGCATTGAACCTCAAATGAAGGAGGTCTGGGAGGGACCCACCCATGATTGGGGGGCACGGGGGGCTAGTAGACCCCTCAAGAAATTTATTTTTGTTTCGTTATGAATTATTTATACCAATGGTTGTATCCCACTCTAAACTAATTTTTGTTAATAAATTAGGGTTGTATTCTAATCCGAGTTAACATATAATACAATGAGATAGAGAAAGGTGCAATTGTTAGTTAGGATTTTTTTGTTAGTTAAGGGTTTCCAAGGTAAATCTATGCTTACTATGTGTGTCTGTCATTGTTATTCTTGTGTTTTAGATTATGTTTGTATTTATTTTCTTGCACGGGTTTATCAAACTCTTCACCAGAGGTGGACAAGTTGCATCAAGCAATAGAGGAGATCATGGAAATTATAATGAAATTTAACCAGGTGTAGAAGATGGAAATGTCGAGTGAAAGTGTAAGGATTTATTTACAATTGCAAATTGTAGTGGTGTGGGTTACAAAGAGGAAGAAGAAGGATGCAAAGGGGAGAAAAAGGAAGGATGAGGGGCATTGAGTGTGGTCAAGAAGGAAGAAGACGTGAAATAAAATAAACTAATATCCAATGGTTGTTGTTTTATCAATGACCTTGTGAGCAAGATGCTCATATTTTCCAACTAGGGGAGTTTGATGTAGCGACATCCTTGACATTTCAAATATCCTACAAGTTTGCTTATATTTTCTTAGTTAGGCTCTATTTAAAAAAATAAAGAAAGTGTAATGTAGTTTAATATTCCTTGTCCATAGTGAATTTTTATCAACCATTGGAATATGAAGAATTGCATTTAAAATTTGAACAATTAGGGTAGTTGTAAGGCCAAAATCCAATGAGCACAAGCATAAATATGAAAATTTTGAATTTGCAAAGGGCATTTGGCTCTCCTTTGATTTGGTTTGGGTAGTGTGAATGGTTTTGGATTTTAGATACCTCTAGATAGGATCTATTAATATAATGGAGACTCAAGATATTGTTCAATCTATCTAATAAATAGAGAAAAAATGTTGTTGTGGTTAACTTTGATTAATGTTTTATTATTGTGATGTATTTCCTTCTTGTTTTCAATTGAAATGAAAATTGTGGTAGTTGACTGTTTAATATTGAAATTGAATTTGTTTATAGCCATTGTGGAGAATTTTCGATCTTATTGTGTGATATTGCAATGGATCATGGTCTCTTTGCATCGATTTACATCTCTCATATAACTCGAACTAAGCATTATGGAGTCTCTTGGTGTAAGTCTACAATGAATCCTCATGAGGTAACGACCAAATAGTATCAATATCCACTGAGTCAACAAAAAGGTTTATTGAAACAAGAGGCAATCTAGAGCTCTTCCTCTGTAATCCTACTGAAACAGTTCCCATTGTAGTGAGAATGTTGTTAGCAATTAAATCCCTTGAATCAAATCCAAGATGGGATGGGATCAATAACTCCTCCAATAAAAAACACTCCAACAAGGCATGAGTATCAATCTCAAAGGAGATATCACTCCTAAAAGGTTGTACAAGTCTCAAGAGAATCATGAATATGTTCCCTAATGGATTCATAGAATGAGGAAATAGTGAATGCATAATCGAGTTTCATGTGCAACACAAACTCACAATAAATATGTTTGGGAAAATCTAATGGAACCTCATCATGGTGCAAGAACATGTCCCACACATCAAGAAAATAATCACAAACATAAGGTGTTGCAACCTCAAGCTTAAACTTAGACTGTGTAAGCTTCGCGTGGGACTCCTCTAGTCTAAAGGGATGTTAAACATAGTTCCCTTCACATCTTTTCCCTTCATGGCCTCAACAATCATGGGCCAATTTTTAGGGCCCAAAAAATATCTCCTCACGAGTCCTCCTAATAACATTGCTCCAACGGTCACTCATTTGTCCAACCCGCTTATATATACTCATCAACTCACTCACATTATCCAACATCATCGTCATTGATCTATGGGTGATGTAATTACCCTAAACACCATCTACTTGCTCAACCATTCTTGTCACTTCAATCTCAATGATTATAATTTGACTAATCTCTTTTTCCCAAGGCAATGAAGTTGTAGGAGTTTGTTGACTTAGGATTTGTACAAGTTAGAAAAAACAAAATATAATTACAAGAGCACAATTCCATAACAAAATACACTAAAATTTGCATTTAATCTAGAAATCAAACATTCACAATTAAAAACATCCATAAATGAAGAAAATATGGAAAATTCATTTCCCCTCTATCTATGCACTATCCGACATAAGTGTAGTTTGAATCTAACTAACGTAATTAGTTTTTGAGTGACCGGATGATGGGGTACTTATAAAATTAAAAAAACATTTTAATGACACGATAATAGAGCTTTCAAACTTACAATTATCATAGCTTTGTTTTGAACTAGTTTCCTTTTATCATAATGAGTCAAACATGCCTAGATTTAACATTATGAGTGAACCCTTAGCACCAATTAAATTGGTTGCCTTTGTCTAATCAATCACAAGTGGGGTATCTATAATGCCAAAGTCACTCAAGCCATGCACCTAGCCCCATCTATTATTGAGTGCATTGACATGCATCCACACGTACGAGCACATTGATCATTAGCGTGTCACTTGGTAGGATGTGAACCTTGTTGGGGGCTATATTAACTACCACTTTCATCAACATAATAAGCTACAATTAACACTTATTATAATTCGTCACTAAAGTTTAATAATAATTCACATATAATAGTGAATAAAAACAACTATTTACACATACTACTATCACAAGACATAGTTGCAGGCATCAGTCATCATCTACCACGACCTAGATGCATTACTTTAGAGCTTTGTGTGGTATATCAAGACATCCTCGACCATTGAGTATCTTCATGGGAAACCATCAAAATATCCATATAAGAAAGAAAACAATGAGATATATCATACTATTAGTATATTTTTTCAAGTATGTATCAACAAGGAGAAACGTTGTTGGAGGATTGGATTGTATTAGATTCTTCATGCTCATCGGATGATTGAAAAAAATTCAACCATTTCTATTTTAACCACATAAATGTTGTCATTTCAATTTGATTAAGCTAAACTAAACAAATGAAAAAAAGATAGTAGTTATAATGTCAATTCTTTTTATCCAAGCATGTACTCATAAGCAAAAATGATGTTGGACTGTTCTCATATTTCTATGTGTTAAATAGAGGATTGAAAAAACGTATACAATATTTCTTTTTGTTGGTACATGTTTGAAAAAAAATAAATAACTTTTTTTTTTTGTTTGTTAGTTTGTCCATGACATGTGGGACTAACATGTGGCTAAGAAATCGTGACTCAGGGGCATTTAAGTCGTCAAAATTACCCGAGGATCGCACCCGGCCTAAGCCACACCAACCCTTAACATGGCTGGATTTTTTGTCCTCGCAGGTTTCGAACCGGTGACTTTAACATCACAGAGCGCTTTAACAACACACTCCATCACCGACTGTCCTACACCTCGGGAACGAAAAAAAATAAATCAATAACATAAACATTGTTGTTGGATATTAAAACTGAGAAAAATTAAAAAAATAACATTTATGTTTTAGTTTTAGTTTTCACTCAAAAATGGTTGGTGGGTTGTTTTCAATTATCTGGAGATTTAATTATTTAAATTATAAAATTAGAAATGAAAAGAAAAAATACTACGAAATTTGAAAAAAAATGGCTCCAATGACATGGCAATCATGATATGGAGGCATTTACATAGGCTTCAGAGGTGTGATGGGTTTTGATTCATGGATATATTGCTTTCATGATAAACACAATGTTTGAAGACTTTGTCGAGAGTTTAGAATAGATTTTAGATTTAATGTTCAACCAAATATATATGAAAGATCAAATCCACAATTAAAAAAAATTGAATTGAAATTGTAACTTTGAAAATTAAACAAAAATACAACGTGATACACACTGAACACTATCTATACAAACAAACATTATAAATATAACAATCAAACATTATCTAACCAAAAGTCCCCTTGACCTTTTCAAATAATGTTTAACTAATTACAAAATTACGAAGTTCTCCTCGTTTCAAATTATTATTTGACCAACTCGCAAACAGATTCAAAATACCCGACAAATATATGCAACAAATCTTGGTTCAACCAGGAATTTCATAGGAAAAAATGGCGAAACAACACAGAGAATTATATATAGTTTAGTTGATTGCTTAATAAACAAGGAATGATGTGGAGATATGTATGCCATCATAGATAAAACTTGCTGTTACTAACAATGAAATCTGTTATCTAAGTATAAGTGATTGATCGTTATCCCTTGACTGATTTATGAGTTCCCACCGACCAGGTACGCGGTGTTATGCGCTTACTGCACTGAATTTTATTCAAATTATCTCATTAGAAAACGCCCATTACATTGCCCACGGAAACCCAATTCAATTCTGTGTTCTATGGGTTATGCTTTGCTGCATTGTGTTTGTATTCAATTTACCTACTGCAGATCGGTTGTGTTCAGTGCAATTCTTGGAAAGGAGGGGCTTCTTCATATGTCACTTTTCTGTAACATTGAAGAAAATAATATTGGATTGTTAAGAGTTCAGAATGTTTTATTACAGGGATGATTATTCCTCGTATCAGTTCCCTGCTTGATCAGTTTTCCTTGATATGCTTATGACAGAGCCCTGGCTCAACTGATTTGTGCTTTCCTTGTTCCCTTGGAGATTCGTTCTAGTATAAAAAAAGAAGCAGTTATGAATTATCATTACACATTTCTGCATTTTTTATTATGGATCAGCTCTGTCCTTTTGTTGGTTTGATGATGTCTGCATTTGTCCTTAATGGGCGGGAAGTTTGGCTGTTTTGACGAAGTAACTTCCTGTTTCAGTCCCAAGAATCTCTGATTACAATTTCATCCAATTTTGTAATCACCATATGCATGATTTCGGTTCACCGTTTTCTGCATGAAATAAAACCATGGTCATTACAGATCCGTTCCTGAATGTAAAATGATTTGTCTTAGAGCAAAACCCATGTCATTAATTGTGAGATATCTCGAATTTGTTGCATGTCTGGGCTGCTCAATGGAAAAATGGGTTTTATGTTTGTGGCAGATCAGGAGGAGTTGTAGAGACCTGTCAGGCTTTTATGTTGGAATCCAGCCACTGTAAACTGATGGGAAATTTGAGGATACTTGTTGTCATAGCATCTTCAGTAACAGCAAGGGGAATTATTCATTTTCAACATTCTGTAAATAATGG
>JASDQU010010158.1:105919-122358 GCA_032191745.1 Picea mariana | reverse complement strand
GCTTTGAAAGCCTTTTTATGATAAACATGAATGGAAAAACTCTAGACATCCAAAAACCTAACCCTAGGAGATGAAATGCCAAAATTCATGTGGGCCCCGTTTGGGTAAGTTAGTACATTAACTTCCCGGGGTCGTAACTTTTTCATTTTAGGCACGTGATAGCCCGTTGGAAAGGTCTTTTCGAGAAATATGCATTATGCTGTCAAAATTGGAATCCATTTATAGTTTGACCGTGGCACGCCAAAAAAACATTGTTTAGGGCCCCAAAATGGCCTTGGAAGTACAGAAATATGTGTGGACATGAAAACATACAAAATAAGCCAGTTGGATTAGGTGGGATGCCACCAATATTCAAATGGAAGATGTGTAGGGCTTCTGATAGCCCTGGAAGTGTAGAACCAACAATTACAAATAAGTACAGAAGAACGTGCCGAACTAAAAACTGACAAGATGAGCCAATTGGAATAGGTGGGTGGCCACCAATATTCACCTAGATCAGTCCTCCCCCCTTAGGAAGCAATGGTCTCCATTGTGTTGAGTACCCATGGAAGAGGGGAAATCATTTTTTGAATCTGAATCTTGGTGAGCTACGTGCCTTGTTGGAGAATTTGTGTTGCTTGGTCTGTGGAAGACTGTCACAAACCTGTTGCTAGCGGGGTTGAATCTTTTCCACCAACCTGTTATCTCTGGGTTTGACAATCTATTTTTGTTGGATAGAAGGTGTTGAGGCCGCAGTGGTTGTAGTGGTCTTCTGTGCATCCTTTGAACAAAATGTGAAGAGGATGAATTTTGCAGTATGAGAGATTACCTTGTGACACTGTTTTGGCCGAGTAGTAGTCGGAACTACCTTGGGTATCATATATATTTGACCACCCAGACTAATAATGACACTACGAGGTCTAGACTCATAGAAAACATGACGTTTCCATATATATGGTTGGCCAAAAAAAACATCACAAACATCAAGAGGGGCAACATCACACACTACCTCATCCTTGAAGGGTTGGATTCCATAGGACAGGCGACATTGTTGGCTGACATAGAGATATCATCCCTGGTAAAGCCACCCGATGTTGTATGTATGCGGGTGTAGTGTTGTCGACAACCCCAACTTTTTGACAACCTTAGTTGAGATGAGGTTCTTCTGGCTGTCACTATCAAAAATTAAATGCAATGGGGTCCCCTTCACCCACATCTATGAATGGAAGAGGCACTCCCCCTCTTCAGGATCTGCTGGTTCTTCTTCTTGAATTGTTGTGGTCGCAATAGTAGAAGTGGGGTCTGTGTCGATGATCTATCTGGTTTCAATATTTTTTGGATCATATTTTGAATCAAGGTTCAACTCCATGTCTTTGAACTCGACCACCAATGATTTTTTCGAGCGACATTCATCGGTGTTGTACCAAGGGATTTTGTGGAAGTCACACCACTTCACAGTGTCATTCTTTGTCTTTCCTTTACCCTTCTTGTCTTGTGTCTTGGACTATTTATCTAGAGGCTGTTGATTAGGGCCGTCTTTACCATGCTTTTGTTGTTGCAGATTTGCAGACCCGAATTCCCATTTGTTCTGGTGCCTAAATTTCTGCTCGATTTTGAAAACATATTGATAAGCAACTCCCAATGATGAGATGTTTAGGAAATCCATTTCATTTTGGATGTACCTATGCATATCCCCACGGTATTTCATAACTAGATGTCACTTGAATTCTTTGATACCCAGCTTGGTGCACAAGGTATGGAAAGTTTTTGTGAACCCCGACATTGTTTGTCTCTTCTCTTGTCATAGTGTGGTCCATCTCATGTACTGGTATTCGTAGTTATCAATAGGGAATTATTGTTCCTTGATATCATCCACACAAAAATCACAAGTGGGTTCGACCCCAGATATTCCATATTCCTTTGTCGAACTTTGCTCCTAGTAAGTTTCCCACCAACGTTTGAAATCGGGGAGAGCCAAACAGTGCAAAGGTGATCTTTTCCCTGTCAGAAAATTTTTGAACAAATAAGTAACCTTATAATATATTTCCATTTATCCAGGTGGATATCGGTGGCCACCCACCTTTTCTAACTCACTCAAAATAGTTTTCTGGCAATTTTGACAATTTACTATTTTTAGCAGTTTTTTTACTTCTGGGGACATTTTGAGGGCCTAAATGAAGGTTTTTCTGGATCGAGATTCTCAATGATATCCACAAGCTCTAATTGATCCCCCAAAATGAATATCCTTGATGATACCTTTCCAACGAGCTATTGTGCACCCCAAACAGAGATCGTATGCCAAAGTTACGCCCCCGAGAAGTTGATACACCAAACTACCCAAAATGGGGTCCACAAAACTATTGGATTTTCATCTTCTGGGGTTAGGGTTTTGGATTTCCTTTATGATAGAAAGGCCTTTGGAGCCTCATTGTAAAATCATATTCTCACGTATGCGAGTATCCATCACATCTCTTCTCAGAGATAAGTTGCCACCATTCTAGCGAGTCTTTCACTCTGTATTTTACAGTCTTTGTACATTTTCGCTCATTAATATAAAATTGTGTATTACTGTATATGTATGTTTATGGTTTCATCTCTGATACATTTCTATTATAATATTGGATATTCGAGATATCTATGTACATTTATTTATTATATCTCCGCTCTCATTTCGCGCCGAAAATAATCTGGATTAGTGGTATTAGAGCAGGATGCTCTTGATCATTTTTTTTTTTTCCAGTGCATGTCCCCAACAAGTTCCGAGTATATAAATTTGGGTCTCGAGTTTGTATCTCTTGAATACAATCACTCTCGCATGCCCAAGAAACACTCCATGGTGGAAGAAAAGAAAAACGACGGAGCAGACGATTCTATCAATATGTTCCTTGAGCAAGCTCTCACGCGACAAAGGGACGAAATGATGGAGAATTTTTCCCACATCCTTCAACGCCTGCTGATCGCAACAAGCACATCTTCATCAAACAACCACTTTGGAAGCACCTCTCCTTTCAAGGTACAGGTTAATTTTGATATTTCTGTATTTGAAGGTCAAATAGATGCGGATGCCCTAGACAAATGGTTAAATCTACTAGAAGGTTATTTCTCTGTTCATCATTTTTTTGATAGGGAAAAGATCACCTTCGCACTCCTTAAATCTCTCCCCCGTGTCAAACAATGGTGGGAAACTTACTGGGAGCAAAGTTCCACAGAAGAGTCTAGAATATATGGGGTCGATCCCACTTGGGATTTTTTTGTGGACATGGTAAAGGAACATTATTACCCTGTTGGAAACTATGAGGACCAGTATATGAGATGGACCACACTAAGACAATAGAGGGGCCAAGAAGTTATGGAGTTCACCAATACCTTCCATACCTTGTGCACCAAGATGGGTATCAAAGACTCCAAATGAATTTTGGTTCTGAAATACCACGGGGATCTACATAGATACATCCAAAATGAAATGGATTTTATGGACATATCATGTAGGAATACTGGTTAAAAAGGTCCAACCCTTCCAACCACAGTTTCGTGAAAACATTCAGAAATCTAAGTAGCACAACTTCTCCAACAAGGCAACCAGCTCATCAAGATGCAGATCCAACAAACTCTTTTCCCTCTCCCCCGGGAACTCAATGCAATGGATACCATTGCTTCCCGAGGGGGGAGGATTGATCTGGGTGGATATCGGTGGCCACCCACCTTTTCCAACTCTCTCAAAACAGTTTTTTGGCAATTTTAGCAATTTACTATTTTTAGCAGTTTTAAACTTCTGGGGCCATTTTGAGGGCCTAAATGAAGGTTTTTTAGGATCAATTTTCTCAATGATATCCAAAGGCTCTAATTTATCCCCCAAAATCTCCTCGACGATACCTTTTCAACGAACTATCGTGTGCCCTAAACGAAGATCTTATGCCAAAGTTATGCCCCCAATAAGTTGATACACCAAACTACCCAAAACAGGGTCCACAAAACTATTGGATTTTCATCTTTCGGGGTTAGGGTTTTAGATTTTACTTATGATAAAAAGGCCTTTGGAGACTCATTGTAAAATCATCTTCTCACAGATGCAAGTAGTCGTCACATCTCTTCTCAGAGATAAGATTCCACCATTCTAGCGAGTCTTTCACTTTGTATTTTACAGTTTTTTTACTTTTTTCGCTCATTAATAGAAGATTGTGTATTACTGTATATCTGTGTTTATGGTTGCATCTTTGATACATTTATGTTATAATATTGGATATCCGATATATGTTTGTACATTTATTTATTATATGTCTTCTCTCATTTCGTGCCAAAAATAATCTGGATCACACTCTTTAGGATCTACTGGTTCTTCTGGTTGAATTGTTGTGGTTGCAAAAATAGTAGTGGGGTATGTGTCAGTGATCTATCTCGTTTCAATATTTTTTGGATCGGATTATGAATCAGGGTTTGATTCCATGTCTTTGACCTCGACCACCAATGACTATTTCGAGCGACATTCATCGGTGTTGTGCCAAGGGATTTTGTGCAAGTCACATCACTTCACAGTGTCATTATTTGTCTTTCCTTTACCCTTCTTGTCATGTGTCTTGAACTAGTTATCTAGAGGTTGTTGGTTAGAGCCATCTTTACCATTCTTTCATTGTTAAATATTTGTAGACCTAAATTCCCACTTTTTCTGGTGCCTAAATTTTTGCTCGATTTTGACAACATATCGATATGCAACTCCTAATGATGAGATTCTTAGGAAATCCATTTCGGTTTGGATGTACCTATGCAGATCCCCATGGTATTTCAGAACCAGATGTCGCTCAAATTCTTTGATACCTAGCTTTATGTGCAAGGTATGGAAAGTTTTTGTGAACTCCGACACTATTTGGATCTTCTCTTGTTGCAGTGTGGTCCATCTCATGTACTGGTCTTCATAGTTATAAACATGGTAATACTGTTCCTTGACCACATCCACAAAAAAATCGCAAGTGGGATCGACTCCATATATTCCAGATTCCTCTGTAGAACTTTTCTCCTAGTAAGTTCCCCACCAATGTTTGATATCAGGGAGAGCCTTGAGGAGTGCAAAGGTGATCTTTTCCCTGTCGGAAAAATTTTGAACAAAGAAATAACCTTCTAATAGATTTAACCATTTTTCTAGGGCATCCACATCTATCTGACCTTCAAATATGGGAATATCAAAATTAACTTGTACCTTGAAGGGAGAGGTTCCTCCAAAATGACCACTTGATTAAGATGCACTTTTTGCTATCGACAGACATTGAAGGATGTGTTCAAAATTCTCCATCATTTCAATATCCCTCTGTCGTGTGAGAGCTTTCTCAAGCAACAAGTTAATATAATCTTCTGCTCCACCATTTTTCTTTTCTACCTCCATCGAGGGTTTCTTGGGTGTGTGAGAGTGGTTTTATTAAAGAGATACAAGATCGATACCCAAATGGATATACTCAGACCTCGTCGGGGACATGCGCTGAAAAATGATCAAGAGTAGTCTGCTTTGATACCATTGATCCAAATTATTTTTGGTACAAAACGAAAGCAAAGATATTACAATGAAATACTCATGAAAATATCCAGAAATAGAGAAATACAACAATACTTGATTTCGATTAATGAAAGAATTGTAAATAGACTGTAAAAATACAGAGTGCAAGACTTGCTAGAATGGTGGCAGCTTTATCTCTGAGAAGAGATGTGAGGGCTACGCTCATTCGCAAGACGATGATTACAATGAGGCTCTGGAAGCCTTTTTATGATAAACATGAATTCCAAAACCCTGGACATCCAAAAATCTAACCCTAGGAGATGAAACGCCAAAAGTCATGTGGGCCCCGTTTGGGTAAGTGAGTACATTAACTTCTCGGGGTCGTAATGTTTGCATATGATCTCTGTTTTAGGCGCGTTATAGCCTGTTGGAAAAGTATTTTCAATAACTATGCAGTATGTTGTCAAACTTTGACTATGTCTACAGTTTGACTGTGGAACACCAAAAAAACTGTTTAGGGCCCCAAAATGGCCCTGGAAGTACAAAAAGATGTGCGGACATGAAAAAATACAAAATAAGCCAATTGGATTAGGTGGGAGGCCACCAGTATCCACCTGGAATATGTGTAGGGATTCAGACAACGCCGAAAGTGTAGAACCCACAATTACAAAGAAGTACAGAAGAACGTGCTAAACTAAAAATCGACAAGAGGAGCCATTTGGAATAGGTGGGTGGCCATCAATATCCACCTGGATCAGAGCCCCATTTTGTACTATTACACCATATTTTTGGAGAGATGAAATATAAAAAACATTGGTCTTCGGCTTTACTTATATGTTACAATGTGTACATTGGTGAATGTGTTTTCTTTACTTTAGTTATGTGACAAATGCCAATCTAGGACATAATTAGCATATGCATCAGATACATAATTAGAACTTCTAGGTATGTGATTATAAGTAAAAATGTCATTCCAAAATTCGTACCCGTAGGAATCGTTGGAGTAGAGTAGGGTCTCGCACACAGTAAATGTCATTCAATTGACATACTACTAACTAGCAATCTAGGCGAACTTCTAAAGAACGAACACCATGTGAAATGGTGTCACGTAAAATATCTATAAGGACACTATATTCAACCACATTATTCGTTGATGGCCCTAGAAAAATGCCACCTGAAGACACCAATTTATCCACGGGTGAGTAAACGACCCAAGAGGTGGAAGCCAAGTTCTTTGTATGACGACTGGTATCATCTATGAATCCTAAGTAAACTAAAGAATTCGTTGACATATACCAACCAAGGGAAAAATCAATAAGCAAGCTGATGACACAAAGGAAAAGATATATATACACTAAGATACACTAGTATACAAAGAGTTATGCCCAAGCTTGGGGCTCAAGCATAATATCTTTTCAAGTAGAGCCCATTTCTGGGCTCATCCAACATATTCCCTTCATAATATTCTAATTCGTAGGCTCCTTTTTCTAAGACACATCACACGATATAAAGACCGTGACACATGGGGTTGAACTTTCCTACCCCCAATGGTTCTTTGGATTGGTCATACAAGAGGACCAAGCCACCCTCAATGTATTGCCGAGGAAAGAAAGACTTATGATACTAGACCTTGACACGTCGTTTATTCGCTTCTATAGCTGTAGAGGCATCTCGACGCTGCTCATCTAGGCTCTTTAGGTGTATGAGGCATTCTTCAAGATCTGAAGTGTCAGGTCGGAACTTAACTGCCAGTTTAAGGGAAGGGATTTCACATTCAATAGGAAGGATTGACTCCACACCATGTACTAACTGAAAAGGAGAAAAAATGGTGGAATTCTTAATCGAGGTTTGGTATGCCCAAAGCACAGGGTAAAGCATTAGATGCTAGTCAGATTTTCTCTGGCTGACAGTTTTCTGCAAAATGGTCTTGAGAGATTTGTTCACAACCTTTACTTGTCCATTTTCCTGGGGATAGTAAGGGGAAGAATGACCATGTTTAAACCCCAGTTTTGATGCTAACTCTTTCATCATTTCATTCTGAAAGTGAATGGCATGATCAATGAAAACCTCCTTTGGGATTCCAAACTGGGATATAATTTGGTTGAACATGAAAAATGTTGCAGTCTTACCGTTGGATTTAATAATAGGCATGGCCTCTGCCCATTTAGTAAAATAGTCTACAACCACGATAATATGTTGATGCCCCCTAGTCGAAGCTGGGTTGCAATCCAAAAAATCCACCCCCCACTTGGTGAAAGGACCGATGGTGATAACCGGGTCAAGAGGGGTTGGATGCAAGTGCATCTTCCGAATGAACACTTGGACAGGGTGACACTTCTTGACCGCTTCAACACAATCTTTAAAAATTGTTGGCCAAAAATAGCCAGCTCGCAATATTTTTTGGGTTGTCGCAAGCCTAGATAGATGACCTCCACAAGCCCCACTATGACAGTCATTAAGAACTGAATCAACCTCTTCGTGAGTCAAGAAATGACGCAAGATATTATATACACCTCGACGATACAAAGTTTTGCCGATGACTAGGTCAATTTTAGCTTGATTCCATATGCGCCATCGATCATCTCTCGATAGATGCTAAGAGAACTTCAAGGTTTGAAGATAGATCAAAATGTCTCCATACCAGGTGTCTGATCATGAGATAAGGAAAATGTGTTCATACGTAAATGAATCGACATGAATGATGTCCACATCTATTCGAGGGAACTCTGATATTAAATCGAAAAAAACTAGCGATTTCTTAGATTTCGCCGAAGCAAAATCGAGGTCAAACTCTTGTAAAATGACAATCAATTTATTGTATTTACCCCCTATGATACACCTAGTAAGGACGTATTGAAATGGATTGACATCAACAACTATGGTAGTTTTGAAAATCAATATATAGTTTCGTAATCTTTGAACCACATGCATGATAGCCAAAGCTAGCTTCTCAACATGAGATTACTTAAGTTCATGGTTGACCAAGTTTCGACTAAGGTAATAGAAAATGTGCTCATGGAGCTCATCATCTTCCTGAACCAGAACCATACCAACCATCCCTTCGAATGCTGAGATATACAACAAGTAATCTCTATTGTAGTCTGAAGGCTTCAGCAGAGGCGTCGATACCAAGGATTTCTTAAGATCATCAAAGGATTATGGGATCCCTCATCCCATATAAACAGAGTGTCCTTATTAAAGAGACACATGAAACCCTTATTTATATTGGCATAGTTTACTATAAATCGACGTAAGAAGTTAGATTTCTCGTATAAACCTTGAACCTGACGAATGTTGTGTGGGGGAGGAAATCAAAGTATTGCCTCAACCTTCATAGGATCCACCAATATCCCATGCTCAGAGACTAAGAATCCTAAAAGGCGGCCAGACATAATGCAAAATATGCACTTGTGAGGGTTTAAACAAATGAGACAATAACGACATCTCTCAAAAACTAGTCGAAGGTGGGTAGAGTGATCTACTCTCTTGCGAGAGTGAGCAGCGAGATCATCGAGGTAAGATTTGAAAATGTGCTTGAGATAGTGAAAATAAAAATTCGTGGCCCATTGAAAGGTTGCTCTTGATTTTTTAAGGCCGAAAGGGATTTTATGGTATGCAAAAGTACCACAAGGACAAATAAATTCCGTATTATGTTGATCCTCGAGTTTAATTTGAATTTGATTGTATCATGAAAATCCATCCATAAAAGAAAAAACCTTGCTTCCCACACACTCATCGAGAATCTGATCAATGAAAGGTGTCGGGAAGTTGTCTTTAGGACAAGCCTTATTCATGTCTCAAAAATCCATACCCTTTCAGTCAAGGGAACCGAGTAGATGAAACCAACACTAAGTAGTTTCTCTACTTTTGCCTTAATAACAAGGGCCTTCCTAGGATTAACAACTCTAAGTCATTGTCGAATAGGTTTACCATCTGGATAGGTTTTGATTTCATGTTAGAAAATGCAAGGTCAATTCATGGCATCTCTTCATATGACCAAGCAAATACATCACATAATTATTTGAAGAGATCGATGTAGATCTGAATTTTTTCAGGCGAACAATCCACATCGATATATACATTTTCAATTTTTCTAGGAGTTTGAGAGATGTTGATCATGATGGTAGGAGAAATACTCTCCATGTTTCCTTAGGAATAAATTCCATGCATATCTAGTGGAACCATGGCATGATTGACCATCTCAATCAAGGTAGATCTAAAATTGTCTTGTTCGATTGTAACAAGATCTGGGAGGAAGTAATAGTGATGATGCATATAATCGCATGGCCTATCAGAACCATTCATGGAATATAATATGGCTTCATATGAAGGTAAAGTATCATTGAGGAAATCATGTGAAAAAGGCGATGAGGTGGCCCATATGGGCAAGAGAACAGGATCCTCCTCGTCTGTCTGCCAAGACACATGATCTAGGTCAGCAGTGGAGTCTAGAACAACATGATACACTATCTCTACCATCGATAGTGGCATTTCCATTCCAATATGTGACCGATGTTCAGTACAAGACATGTTTGGGGAAGGTAGGGTCCAAGGATCGTTGAAATATGAAGTGCGGAAAGGAATGAACCGCATTGACGAAGAAGACCTACTAGACATGGAGTAGATGTGATGAATTGGTGCTACAAAATCAAAGGTATCCATGAGGGAGGAATACATTTAGACACCAATATCCTCAGTTTCCGGCTGAGAATTGTCGATCATGAGGATCGAGGGTCCAACTGATGCATTGGGGCTAGCATGTGAAAAGGACAATTGACCGATCGTCACAATTTTCCCTTCGTGAGGAAAAGATAAAGTACGAAAAATAGACTATACGACTGTAGTCATAACATAAGTCCAATTATTCCCTAATAATAAGTTATAGTCAAGGGGTGCATCAACCACCTTGAAATCCAACTCCACTGTCTTTCCACCTAACTAGACCGGAAAAGTAGGAATAATGCAGTGGGGATGAAAAGAATGACCATCAAATGCAGTCAACATAGTCCGATATTGAGAGATGGTTGGAGAGCCAATGGCTTTCAAACATGTTAGGGACATCACGCACATTGCAGTGCCTTCATCAATAACCATACGTTTGATGGTATAATTTGAGTAATCCACATGGATTTGAAATACCATGTGGTAAGGCGAGCGAGGCTTCACATCTGTGATGTCAAACTTGATAACCTTAGAGCCACACAGGTCTAGAGATCCTAACGTAGATAACAAGGAATTCCTTTGTGCAGGACACGTCTAGAGCACTTCCAAAGCCATCATCGCATAAGGGGTTTGACCTAGATCTTCGACAATCGAATAATTTTGGGTAGATCTAGCATTAGGGTTGTGGGTAGAGCGTTTTAGTACTCCTTTCAGAATACGAGGCAGAGGCTCTAGATTTTTGATCTGCAAAGGTGTTTCCGGAGGAGGGGGAGAGTCTATACCTGGAACAACTTGTGAATAATTGTAATTGCGAGACCGAGTGGCTAAATTAATATGAGACTTGACCATATTTACACATAGATAGTCACATTCATGTGCCAATGGGTTTTGATTCCCATTTGATGCATTTCCGGCATTAGAGGAGCTTGAGGCCATGTGTTGATTGTGCAGAAAAGGATTAGTCAACACAATGGGCGGTTGAGATAAGAGCCTTGCAACTTCCTCAAGTTTGGGGCACATGTGAGTAAGGTGATCATGTGTACAAAGCTTGCAAGGAAACTTCACCTTCCACTTTTCTTTCTTTCCCTCACCAAAATTGTTATTCTATATATCATTATTAGTGTTGTCCTTGGGTTTATTATTATTATTATTCCTCTCAGCCTTACGATTATTACCACATCCTTTCCTTATATTCCCTCCTGTTTGTTGGTTGCCATTCGGGTTAGACGGCGACTGTACAAAATGCACATCCGTCGACTGGGTGGGAGTGGAGGACACAAACAAAGCTTGTCCTCCTACAAACTAGTCTAGAGACAACTCCTTCAACTAGTGCGTCACCAATTCTGCAGACTTAGTATTTTCAGAGCCTATAATGCCATCGACATGAGGCCTAGGCTTTTGTCTAGGGTCGTAGTTTGACCTCGGTGCGTCAGGAAGAATTTCATATAACATCCCAGATTGAGCATATATGAGATCTAACTGTTGCGATTTAAAAATAGCTTACTATTCAGATGTTACCCCGGATGTAGAAATATCATTCAAAATATAAGGCAATAGGGATTTAAGAAACCATTCCAACAGGAACTTTGGAGGAATGTAGGCTTTGATCAACCTCTTCCATCTGCGCCACTCTTGGATATGATCCAAGATATGGTTGGCTTTGTCCTGGTGGAGGGCCGACATAAGTTATATGCCGACATTATAATGAACCAACAACTATAAGTGGTTGAGAAAGACTAAAACCATCTAATTAAAATTCCCGTATGTTCCCCCTGGTAGCTCTATGTACCATTTTGTTGCAACCCCCATAAGGGTGCGTTGAAATAGTCTCAAACGAATAGAATCATCGTTAAGGGAATTGGAAGAGCACCAAAGATGAAAAGTAGTGACATGATCACCAAGATCCTCACCAATCTTGCCCTCGAATTTCAGAATATCCAAAGCAAGCTTGGGGGGGGATGAGAGACCATGTTGGGTCATTAATTAATCTTGACAAGTATGGCAAGTTAAGCATGGCTAGAAAATGGAGTTGGGGTTGTGGAATCTGACCCCAAGCTCCCATGAAAGATTGATGCTGAGGAATTGCAACCCATCTAGGGTTATGGTATGCACCATGGACCTGCCCGGGATTGTAATACCCTCCTCCAAACTAATTCATAAGAGGTTGGTTGGGCACCATTCCAGTAGGAATTCTATAATGAGGGTTAAAATCATTGCCCCCATATAGAGGAGCTCCAGGCTGGGGGGTGCCCATAGTATGAAATTGACTCCTTCCAAGTGGAAATCCAGAGGATAGAGGTGGATTTTTCATACCAAACGTGTTGGTCGGAATCAGTGTGGAGGAGATAGGTGTAAAGGACAGAACATAGGAAACAAATTATCCGCCTGGTAGATTACTACATCGAGGAGCATTAAGACTAGGATTAGATCCAAGAAGAAAATAAGGTTGGCTTCCAACCGTAGGATTCGTTTGGGGAATGTGAACTCCACTAAACGAGAGTGGAATATGTGGAGCAACCATGCCCCTAGGTCCAAAACTAGGATTAATATTATTCACTGGAATGGAAGATGAAAATTGCGATGTCATATTTGACATACCAAAAGAGAAAGGGTTAGAGACTGAAGGGATGGATTGAGCATTGTATCCAAGCATACCAAAAAGGGACCTAAAAGGGTTCATTACTATGGGTTGTGTAGCAGCCATAGGCTAGATAAGAGTAAGGACAGGGACCTCCAACACCACAACCGAAGTGGTTGAAGGAGTCAAAGGAGTCCCATTAACTATGGTAGGTATGGGAGTTGAAGGACTCCAAGTATCTTTTTGACTCGACTCAGTACTCATACTTGATTGATCACAAGTCTTGTAGGTGGAGGTGTGTGTACCATGGTTGATAACTTTATACCTTTTAGAAGGAAAAGACTCAAGATGTAGTGGTAACTTCAACAAACGGCGAGACCTGTGAGGAAGATGTTCTGGCTCCATGATGAATCAAGACTCGAGATATAAAAACAAATCCTAAGGCCAACTAACAATCAAAGAGAACACCAAAATAAAAAATAAAAAGGCTAAATGCACACAAACAGGATATAGTGGCTGAAAATGGGCCTCCCTCACTAAAGTAGGTATGCCTCGCCCAAGAGGGGCCTGAGACTCCCTTCAAAATATTGGAGGTATCAAAATCAGTTATAAGGGACCTCATGGACTTAACAATGTAGTCGGTCAGATACCCCCGGAGAGCTAATCCTCCATAAAGGTCGTGTGTTTTCCGACCCTTATTTGACTTAGGGTACTTGTAGAATAACCCCTACAAATAACCTATGTGGCTACCTATGTCAAGCAACTAAAGCCACCACGATATAACCAATGCGCAAGTGAACAGTCGTAAGTCAGGTCCAACATATGGGTAGGGTAACAAATCCTGAAACCTAGAAAGCATCGCGTCTCAGAGATGTAAAAGTACTAGCAAGACCCCCATATACGAATAGATCCCCAGAAATATCTCTGATGCTAAGAAGGTATTAGAGGGATATATATGCAACCAACTTAACGGGACCTCTTGCTTAAGTCCGGTGTGAGTAGAGCCTCCTAACATCACTAATTATACAATGGATTTCACCACTCTCTTAGTCAAACACATATGTTGACTTCAATAGCCTTGGAGAAGTTTACTCACAAAATCCTATTCCAATGCTCTATATCCTATTCTAGTTTGTGTACCCTGAAAAATAAAATCGTTTCGAATCAATTTTAAATTGATCAACATTACTTTTAATGGCTTTTGTTTACTCAAAAGACGTGGTTGTGAAACTAATGATGTTATGACTCAACATATAAAAGAAATGAATATGAACATAAAGCTAAGTCCTAAACTTCAATTCTCAAAAGATGATAAGCTTTTCAAAATGCACCTTTCAATTCAACTCTGCAATTTTAATAAGATGCAATCTTTCCATACATGTATTAAGATCAATACTAAACAACCTAAAAGAGAAAATGCCAAAATGCAAAATGTATATTTTTGTATTTTAAATATAAGGAATGAAAATGCAAGGAATGAATAACAACTTGATATATAGACCCTACTGTAAGAAAAAAAATACAAACCAAGAAGGATACCAAGAAGCAAACACTCGGCCCAAGATGCAAGGACAACCAATTAAAAAGATGATGAGAAAGAAAAAACCGCATGAAAATTCAACCAAAGAAAGGTTTCCTATCACTCTGTAGGCACTCGACAGTTATGAAAAAGACCCAAGAAGACTTAACAACTGTTAAAACTCACCCAACAAACACCAAACTCAAAAACTAAGAAAAAAATGTTGATGTACGTGATTGTTTAAGAAAAAAATGTGTATGTACATGCCCTATAGAATGACAGCTCGTGTATGTACGCGTATGTCAACCTGATAAGGCCAAGAAAATCATATTCAAAATGAAAATAGGTTGTCAAGTAATCAAACGACAAGGAAACTCAAGATAATAGAGAGCAATCGAAGGATAAAAACACTCCAAACACATAAATAGAAGATTCAATCCCCAGTATGGTTGCCAATTCTATTACGAAGAAAATCACTCTATGGAAAAGGGTAAGCCACAAAAAAAGGAATGACTGTAAAAATCAACTATAATCCCAAGTATGCTATATAAACGAAAAATGCTAGCAAGACAAGATAAAGGCCTACCTCATCCGGACGTTCGATGAAGACCACCATTGAGCACTTGACTCAAAGATTTATACCTGCAACTTGTCCTCAAAAAATAAAATACGCAAGCATATGGTGACAATATATATTGTTAACACATATAATAGCATAGTCCATCAACATTCATAACAAATATGCCCATGGAATAAAAATTCAAATATTTGCAAGAGATTAATTGGACGAGAAAACAATATTTCTATTCAAATATGATCAAAAGAAGTGGATGAATAACAAACTTTCGTGTTGGCACGTCTCAGAACCAAGAAACTAATTCCCTTCCAGATGGGCCTCCACCGCTTCAATCCTCCGCCAAAGGCAAGCTGATATAAGAGAGACAATGAGGTTCTCCATCAAAGAGGGAAGAGCTTGGGGGATGAACAATATGTTCAGACTTTAAATGACAAAGGGATGCAGACTCAATATGAAGTGAATAATTTCTCCAGAGTAACTTTTCTCTCAAAAGTTGAATTATCTCCTCTCTTCCATGGTTTGGATATGGCCCATTTATAGCCTTCAAATGGAAGTGAAGGGCCAAGTTGGAATATTTCCAGTATATGGAAGGTCAAGGATCATGGATCTCGTGACGTGACATGGAAACTAGACACAATTTTTTATTTTGAGCACCAAACTTGATGTACGTGTGTTGTAGTGGTGAAACCTGCATATACGTATGCTATATAATTTATAGGGTACGTATATGTGGAAAAATATGATTTTTATCTTTGGGAAGTGCAAAAGGAGACTTCAAGTCTGCATAGGGAAATCAAAAATGCCTTTTGAGCAAGTTGCATGGGGTGAGGAAAATATTGCTATAACATGGTCAATCCTTCCCTTCAATGGCAGCCGATGGAGGAAAATGATTCTAATTTGTGTAGTCATGATGATCCAAGAATTGTGAAAATATCCAAATACTTATATCCAATAGAGAGGAAGTAATACATTCAAATTTTTTAGGAATATAAGGATGTCTTTGCATGGAAGTATGAATATTTGAATACATATGACACTAGCATCATTCAACAAAAGATTCCTCTTGAGGAAGATGCCAAGTCTTTCAAGAAAACTAAAATCCCTGTGAATCTCTATTGGAACCATTTATTAAAAAAGAGATAAGGAATCCGTTGGGGGCCAAGATCATCATACCTTTGTGTTATTCCACTTGGGTTGTCAACCTAGCCCTAGTCATAAAAAATAGTGGGGAGATCATGCTATGTGTTTACTTTAGGAACCTCAAGAGAGCTTCACTAAAGGATAACTACCCCTTGCCAAAGATGGATCAAATGTGATAGAAAGTGGTTGGGGCAAAGAGAATCTCCATGCTGGATTTTTTTTAGGGGATAACCATATCACTATGGTAGAAGAAGACAATAATAAGGTGAGTTTTACAACACCCTGGGGCACTTTCATATATGATAAGATTCCTTTCAACCTGATGAATGTTGGGTCGAATTTCCAGAGAGTAATGAACTTTATTGTAATTTATCTTGATGATATGACTATATTTTCTAAGGTCATTGTTGATCACCCCAAATATTTTCAAAAGGTCTTTGAGAAATGTAAAGGGTTCGACATTTCCTTGAACCAAAAGAAATCCTTTTTTGGCATGACTGAA
>JASDQU010010158.1:77878-97305 GCA_032191745.1 Picea mariana | reverse complement strand
GATGATCCAAGAATTGTGAAAATATCCAAATACTTATATCCAATAGAGAGGAAGTAATACATTCAAATTTTTTAGGAATATAAGGATGTCTTTGCATGGAAGTATGAATATTTGAATACATATGACACTAGCATCATTCAACAAAAGATTCCTCTTGAGGAAGATGCCAAGTCTTTCAAGAAAACTAAAATCCCTGTGAATCTCTATTGGAACCATTTATTAAAAAAGAGATAAGGAATCCGTTGGGGGCCAAGATCATCATACCTTTGTGTTATTCCACTTGGGTTGTCAACCTAGCCCTAGTCATAAAAAATAGTGGGGAGATCATGCTATGTGTTTACTTTAGGAACCTCAAGAGAGCTTCACTAAAGGATAACTACCCCTTGCCAAAGATGGATCAAATGTGATAGAAAGTGGTTGGGGCAAAGAGAATCTCCATGCTGGATTTTTTTTAGGGGATAACCATATCACTATGGTAGAAGAAGACAATAATAAGGTGAGTTTTACAACACCCTGGGGCACTTTCATATATGATAAGATTCCTTTCAACCTGATGAATGTTGGGTCGAATTTCCAGAGAGTAATGAACTTTATTGTAATTTATCTTGATGATATGACTATATTTTCTAAGGTCATTGTTGATCACCCCAAATATTTTCAAAAGGTCTTTGAGAAATGTAAAGGGTTCGACATTTCCTTGAACCAAAAGAAATCCTTTTTTGGCATGACTGAAAGAAGGTTGTTAGGTCACATTGTGTCCAAGAAGAAAATAAATATTTATCTTGAAAGGGTTGAGGCCATCAAAACACTCCCACTACCAAGACACAAAAAGGTAATTTAGTATTTTTTGGAAAAGATAAACTTATTAAGGAAGAATGGCTTGCTCGACAAAGGAGGGCAAGGAGGTTCAACCCCAATTTTTTAAAAATAACTAAAGATATTATGAACATGTTAAGGAAGGGAACACGATTAAGTGGTCCGAGCAAGCCATGTCATCATTTGAGGAAATCAAGCAGGCCATGGGGTAAGCACTTATACTAGTAAGTCCGGATTACACCAGAGATTTCTCGATTCTTCCATTTGCAAGAAAGCATACCATGGTTGTTGTGCTTCTACAAAATAATTAACAAGGTTTATAGTAGCCCATCACTTTATTTCGTGGAGATCTGATCCTATTTGCTCCAAAAAAACTTACTTTTGTGGAAAATACCCTCCTAACTTCGTCGAAAGAGACTTAGTTCAATTATGGTTATCCAATTCAACCTATCTTACTCTCCTCCCTTATTAATAGAAATCCCCAACATCCAATATCAAACCTTCTATCAAAGGCCTAATCATCAAGTAGGATTATCCCTATAGTGAGTGCCTTTGGATAAGTCGGGGGATCAGTTAGTTAGTTAGGTCTTTTAGGTAAGCAGGGTTCTCAACTATTATAGCACGAAAGGGCACTCTCCAATTAATATATATGCAATTATGGAATTGCAATGCTTATGTTGAAGGATACCAATTTATATGCCCTCTAACGGAAGTGATGAAAAAAAAATATTAAGGGATTACACTATGCCCCAGAGGTCAAATTGCCACATAACATGCACCAAAGGCCTTTGATGAGTCTTTACCCCATGCCCTTTAGCCCCATTCAATCCAAATTGGTGAAAAGATTAGACTGAAATTGATTGAAGGGATCTATCCTCGAACCCCCATATGCAATCTCCTCGTCAACTCAAGAGAAGTCCATCCAGTTCAATTGATGGGGTAGTTTAGAAATAAAAAAAATTGTATATTGCCATTTTGGGAGTAACAAGGGTCAAATCATCTCCCCAAACCCCAAGTGGAAATTTTATGAAATAAATTATTTCCAAGGGATACTTGTTGTATGTCTCACCTTCAGGAAGAAATGTGTAAGATTGCTTTCTAAACTTAAAGGAATGGTCCCCGACCAGACCTATTGTGGCATTATTGAGCACTTTCCCTCTGCAGGTGTTAGCGATTATTTTTGTCATTTGGCGTAGAAGCACCCAGGGATGTAGATTGGACACGAAATGCCCAAGCGTAGCACGGGAGAATCCCTGTTTTTCAAGTAGTAGGTCAAGTCAGCAGGAAAAATGTCGTCGGCAACATCCAAGATCTATTTTACAAAGCAGATCGACGGTCACCGGGTTTTCGGAACTACCGAATTTCCCAAGGTTTAGCACAAAGGACAACTCTTGTATTTCAATCAACAGGTTCAGATCGTCCGATCTAACTTGGACAGGTGGCAGCCTATCGGCATATCACAGATCAGGGTTTCGGGGAACAGGGATCCCTTAGCTCATTGCACTTGGAAGTACCGATCAGCGAAACTCCGAAAGCACCTTTGGCACCGAGCCCACGATCTCAGCCCTGGGTCATATCAAGCGAGCCTGCAAACGAGGGTGACTCTATTGTAAATATCGAATGCCCCCTCGTCCGTTCATCCTAAGGACGTGTGTCGCAAGATCTAGCTGCGTCGGCGTTTCGGCGGTCGGGAGTTCGTAGGGCGAGAGTTTCATGTTGTTCAACATCGCGAAACCCCGAACCCCGATAGCGTCGAAAGCGTAGAAGGTGGGGGCCGCGGTCTCACGAAGTGTTTTCAGCCGCCCATCCAGAGGGGACACCTGATAGCAAATAGAGCCATCTCGGCGCTTTGCCCATCGCGACTCCAACATGCAAAGAGCAGCTTCGTTATTTTCCGATGCGCGAGGTGCTGGGAGAATCCCGGACCGGGGCCCACGGTATGACCGGGAGAGTTAAGAGACATCAGATCTAGAGGGACGCGTGGTGCCAGATTGAGCCGTCTCGGCATTTCGCTCATCGCGATTTCAATCAGCAAAGGTTATCCCTTTCATATTCGTGAATGCCAAAAGCATATGGTCACAACCCATGGTCACTTGGGGAGAGGAAGGAGCTGCATAAANATTGCGGATCAGGGTTTCAGGGAACAGGGAGCCCTTAGCTCATTGCACTTGGAAGTTACCAATCAGCGAAACTCTGAAAGCGCCTTTGGCGCCGAGCCCACGGTCTCAGTCCTGGGTCATATCAAGCGAGCCTGCAAACGAGGGCGACTCTCTTGTAAATATCGAATGCCCCCTTGTCTGTTCATCCTAAGGATGTGTGTCGCAAGTTCTGGCCGCGTCGGTGTTTCGGCGATCGGGAGTTCGTAGGGTGAGAGTTTCATGTTGTTCAACATCGCGAAACCTCGAACCCCGATAATGCCGAAAGCGTAGAAGGTGGGGCCTGCGGTCTCATGAAGTGTTTTCATCCGTCCATCCAGAGGGGACACCTGGCAGCGAATAGAGCCATCTCAGCACTTCGCCCATCGCGACTCCAACACGCAAAGAGAAGCTTCGTTATATTTCGATGCGCGAAGTGTTGGGAGAATCCCGGACCGGGGCCCACGGTATCACCGGGAGAGTTAAGAGCCGTCATATCTAGAGGGATGCGTGATGCCAGATTGAGCCGTCTCGGCATATCGCTCATCGTGATTTCAATCAGCAAAGGTTATCCCTTTCATATTTGTGAACGCCAAAAGCATATGGTCACAGCCCATGGTCACCTGGGGAGAGGAAGGAGCTGCATAAAGAAGGCCAAAGGCATCGAGTTCAGTTGCAGAGGGGATCATCACGATCTCCAGGCGCCATCGGACCCGATCTTAATACTGTTTCTAGTATTGAAGTAAATGAAGGCAAGAGCGGGTGGTTGAAACCTCCTTCCGTTCATTAAATGAGGGGAATGGAGGGTCAAGCGAGCCGCCTGCTCGCAGAGGTCCTATGTATCGATTCTCTCAACGAAGCCGTATCGAAGTCCTTGACTCGACAGAGAAGTCTGCGCACGCTAGCCGAGCACTTCATGGCTCAGTTACCCTCCTTACAGGGGCCATGCGTAGTTAAGGTGGCATTTAAAGAAAGATATCAGTACGAGTTTGACTGAAGGGACATCAAGCCTTGAGTGATTGGGCACGCCTATGTGAGGTGAATTTTCCTGAGTATATAAACTCAGTCTTTTGTATTTTGTAGGTATCGATGGTAGAGCAGAGCTCTCGATTGTAAAGTTTTAGCACAGACTCTAGTTCTCTGGTTATGTAGTTGCATATGAGGTTTCTTGCTTTATGACAAACAATCTTTCTTACTTCGTCTAATTTTCGTCTCATGCTAGGAGAGTCCGTGAATGAATGATTTGTGCGGATCATTGCAATTATGTCATGATAAAGGATTTATTTATGCATTATTGTATTCTCTAGTTTTCTGTGTTTGAGCGCAAGAAGATATTGTGTTTGGATGCCTTCTTCTACAGTCTGTTGGAAACCTGATGTTTACTACAGACCTTCGCATCTCCCTGATATAACTCTTCCCCCTACTCACCCTTACTACACCTCACTGTCTGAAGTTCATGCAAGACCTCACCTGCCCATGCATTCTTGGCCTAGTTTCGGAGTTAGAGCTACATCGTCTTGAGTTAACCTCCATTTGATCACCTCATTAAACAAAACGTGACATTAAATTGATGGGCGTTGGGCTCTGCTCCTACTGCAATCCAGGAGTGACTTCTGACACTAACAGCAGGTATATTCCCCTATAATGGATTTCTATTAGTGTTATTCCCTAGAGCATGTGGATTCCCCACTTACTCTAGAGTGGGTAGATCCTAAAAGGCCATATGTATTGGTTATCGAAGGGAAACCCAACACTAAGGGAACTAGAGGAAAGACAAGAAGAAACCATGTAACCTAGAATTATGGGGTTTTTATGCCTTCATGATTTGGATTTATGAGAGGAATGAAATGAAAACACAGATTTATAATATTAACATAGAGACACAGTGAATAATAACAGATATATAGTAAAACTTGACTTCTATTAAATAAGAAATATGTTGAAACTGTAAAATGCAGACTGAAACAATCTTGGTAGAATGGTGGCAACTTATCTTTGAGAAGATATGTGATGGCTATGCTCATTCACAAAAAGATGATTACAATGAGGCTCTCAAATCCTTTTTACAATAAACATGAATTCCAAAACCCTAGAAATCCAAAAACATAACCCTAGGAGATGAAGCGCCAAAAGTCATGTAGGCCCCATTCGGGTAAGTTAGTACATCAACTTCTCGAGGTCATAAATTTTGCATATGATCTCCATTTTAGGTGCACGATAGCCCGTTGGAATAGGTGGGTGGCCATCAATGTCCATCTAGTTCAATCCTCCCCCCTTAGGAAGCAATGGTCTCCATTGTGTTGAGTTCCCCCATCAGATGAGGAAATTTTTGTTGAATTTGGCCCCGGGTGAGCCATTTTCCTTGGTGTAGGAGCTTCCTTGATTTGATAACTTGATAAAGATAGATCCTCTAATTGTGAGTGCCCTTGACCTGTGTTTCCATGATATGATCAATGGATGCCTGTTCCATGTAGTCAAGGTTGAGCTTTGTTGGTGTCAACTGTTTTGCTATCTATGAGGTGTCTAATAATGGTGGAAAATATGGCTGAATGAGATCCACATTGAATAGTGGGTGCAAGCCAAGAAATGGGGGAATGTTGAGCCCAAAAGAATTATTTCCTACAACCTTGGTGATAGTGTAAGGTCCATAATGGAGTGGATGAAGCTTCTCATGGGGCCCTGTAAGGTGTTCTTTCTGCAAGTGCAACCAGACTTTGTCTCCCACCTAAAACTTATGTGGAACCCGATGTTGATCATGGAATTTCTTGTACTTGGAATTGGACTTCTATAAATTTTTCTGAACCTGTTGGTGGATGTGATGGATCCAATCAATAAACTAGGTATATTTTTCATCTTAAGTTGGATCATGTGACGAGTTGGCCTGGGTGGCCGCAAGGGGTAGTGCAACATCCATGGTACCTAGTGGTTGAAATCCCAATCCCACTTGAAAGGGGCTATGGCTGGCTGACCCATGGAGGGCTTGGTTGTAGCTATGTTGAACATAGGCCTTGGATAATCTCATCCCATGTGTGGGGGTTCTTGGAATTGTACATGAAAAATATATGTATGATCATTCGATTGAAGACCTCGGTTTGGCCATCTGTCTGGGGGTGGAAGGAAGTGGATTTGGTGAGCTTGGTGTCCAACAATGAGCAGAGGCTCAACCAGAATGTGTTGAGGAACCATCTATCCCGATCTGAGTTAATGGTTTGTGTGATCCCAAAATGTACCCACACTCATTCAAATAAGAGCTTGGTAGTGGCCTCCGCTGTGATGCTCTTCTTGCAGGCGGCTAGATCGCCATCTTGGAAAAGAGATAAACAACCAAAAAAAAAAAGTTATTTCCCCGCTTGGTGGGTAAAAGGCCCAACATGTAGTCCATTGAGATGGATTCACAGGGCTTGTAAGAGGGGTGTATAGGCCTTGCTTCTTAGTGGCCGGTTTGGCAATATGGCAGGTAGTGCAAGAACTAATATACTTGTTTACATCATGTCGAAGTTTCATCCAGTAGAAATGTTGTTTCAACACTGCCACTGTCTTCTCTACGATGAAGTGTCCTACCACTCAACTGTAGTGGGCTTCCCAAATCATCTTCACTCACTCGCTTGAGGGAACACAGAGATGGCCCAGATGACACAACAACCCATCTTGAAGATGGAAATTAGTGATAGTTGTGTTTGTACACAACATCTGGTAGGTGGTGGAAAATTCAGGATCTTTTTCATAGAGGTGGGGCCATCTAGAGGTCTCGTGGCCACAAGAGTCTATCATTGTGGTGAGTGCCACAACTGTAGGTTGGTTGAGTAAATCAACGACCTGATTGGCACTTCATGTCTTATACCTGATGTTGAAGTGGAACTATTGCAAGTATGTGGACCACTTCTAATGGCAGTCATTTTGCAATTTTCCTTGTATATGCATGAATTACAACGACTTATGATTAGTGTGGATGAATGTCTCCTCACCAAGAATGTAATGCCTCCATTGGTGGCCTGCTTGCACAATTGATTACATTTCTTTATCGTAAGTAGGGTACTTATGAACAACATCTGATAGTGTCTCACTATGATAGGCCATGGGGTGGTCGTGTTGAGTAAGAACTACACCAACAACATAGTTTGAAGCATTTGTCTTGATCTCAAAGGGTTGTTGTAGGTCAGGTAATGAAAGTGTTAGAAAACATAGGCGTGGTCATTTTACCATAGACAATATAGAAATATTGTCACCCAACCATAGGCCAAAGCCACCCTTGAGCACCTTAACCTTGATAGATAATAATTATGGAAGCAAACCCTAGACCTAATAGCCAATCAAGGTAGTTTATCACTATCTAGAGCTAGTGTACTAAGCAGAAATTACAAACCATAACCACGAGAAATTCCAAGCCTAAAACTGAAAATACAAGTTGCAGTAGGCTGCAACTACTCTCCAAAATTGTGCACTTACTAAATTTATGCAGTTACGAGATGTGTGTGTCCAAATGAGCTCTGATATCCTGTATTTATACTGCTCTTTCTTAGTTGTCTGGATCGACTTCTCTTTCTGGAGGCTAAATAATCAATATTAATTATTTTCTTTAGCCAACTTGTCTTCTAGGGTTATGTTCAATGTGTTCAACAACACAGGTATTCCAACAGAGGATAGACACCTTTAGTAACCACTCACATAACCTGATCAAATATCAACACACCGATGTTTTCACCTGGTAAAACCCCTATGGGGAAACATCCACGACCCCAGCCAAAGCGACCACTTGGAGCAGTTTATTAATGCAAAGAAAAATATTACAGAGAGATTTTACAAGAGATTTTCTCACAATCGAACATCGACAAATGACCCTCCATGCTCTTTAAATAGAGATCATGGGCCAGTTGGGTGTCAAGACATGGCTCAATGTTCATTAATATCGAGGAGAGTATGAACCGTTGGATCACTCTATGTCGGGAACATATTGTGACCATCGGATTTCCTAACTACAAATGCATACTAATGCATACTAAATAAACACACTAGAAAACACACTTTTACCTAACGACACAATAGACCAAGTAGATCTTAACTAACTCCTAAGTGTCTAAATATCCTAACATCCCCCCTTAAGAACAACTTGGGATAGGATTGGAAGATTTAAAATAGTGACACAATAGGAGAAGGAAGGATGCATCAGAGCATATCCCCCCTTAATGACAACTTCCTGAAATCCTAACATAGATCGAAGTTTGGAAAACTTTGCTTCTATAAGAGACTTTGTGAAAATGTCTGCAACTTGATCTTCTGTAGGGAAAAATAGCACTTCAATAACTTGATCATGAATGAGCTTTCTGATGAAGTGCATGTGTAGCTCGATGTGTTTTCTATGCTAATGTTGAACTGGGTCTTTGGCGAGCTTGGTGGTACTCTGATTGTCACACTAAAGGCTGGTCGAATGTTGGTACTAGAATCTAAACTCTGAAAGGATCTGTTGAAGCCACGGGGCTTCCTGACTTTCATTTACCACTGCTCGGTACTCTGCTTCTACTAAAGAAAGTGCGATAGCCTATTGTTTCTTACAGGCCCAAGTGATAGGTCCTGAACCAAGGTTGAAAACATAACCTGCAGTAGACTTTCGATCATCAAGGTCGTCGGCCCAATCTGAATCAGTGAAACCAACCAATAAAGGAGTCCCCCCTGAAATGTAATTTATCACAAACTGAACTGTACCATGAACATAACGAAGTATCCTTTTAGCTACTTTCCAATGGCTTTCATGGGGCGTTTTCATATATCGGTTAACAAGACCAACATCAAAGGAAAGATCAGGAGGGGTATGAGTCAAGTATAAGAGGCTACCAACTAACTGACGGTACAGGGTGGCATCAACTTCAGGAGAAGTACATGTGGTAGTAAGCTTGACTCCATACTGAAAGGGAGAAGGGGTCGGTTTACAATCGTCCATGACGAAGAAGGTCACAAGCATACTTCGACTGGGAAAGAAAAATTCCTTCATTGGTTTGCAAAACTTGGAGGCCAAAGAAATAGTGCAAAACCCCTAAGTCTGTCATTTCAAATTTTTTCTTAAGGCTGGTTTTCACATGGTTTAAAAGTTTTGAGTCACTACCAGTAAGGATAAGGTCATAAACATAAAGGACGAGGATTATGAGATGGCTTCCTACTTTCTTGGTATAGACATTAGGATTAGAATGGCATCTAGAGAATCCAGTGGCAATGAGAAATGTGTCCATTTTGGCATACCAATCTCAGGAAGCTTGCTTGAGACCATAAAGATATTTCTTAAGGCGACAAACAAGGCTAGAGTCATTCTGGACATAGCCAGAAGGTTGTTCCATGTATATTTCTTCTTGCAAATCTCCATGCAAGAAGGTGGATTTAACATCCATCTGATGGACCTCCCATTTATGTGAGGAAGCAAGTGCAAGAACAAGGCGGATGGAATTCATTTTGGCTACAAGGGAAAAGGTTTCATGATAGTCAATTCCTTCAACTTGAGAAAATCCTTTGGCAACTAAACGAGCCTTGTGTCTTTCAACACTTCCATCTGATGCATACTTAGTTCTGTAGACCCATTTACATATCACAAGTTTTCTTCCTTTTGGAAGAGGTACAAGATCCCAAATATCATTTGCCATTAAAGAACGATACTCTTCATTCATTGTTGTATCCCAATCTGGATGACCTAAAGCTTCTGCAAATGTCTCTAGATCACGAGTTTCTGAAACTTGACCCAAAAGAGAAGAGGCTCACTGGAACTGTGAACGTGTCTGACGTTGATATGAAGGATCACTGACAATATCACCAGCTACTTCTCGTGTTGAACAGACCCTTCTAGAAAGCAGTGGAGCTGGTGTTGGTTTAGGTCCAAAGGACTCATCTAGAGGAGGGTGAGCAAGTGAAGGTAGATTTTCATCCTCACTGTCATCATCTAAAGAAGAAACCAGATCAAAAGAAGGCACAAACATCGAAGATGGCTTGCAGGCCGAAGAAGGCACAACCGTCGAATTAGGCTCGCAGGCCAAAGAAGGCACAAATGTCGAATTAGGCTTGCAGGCCAAGAGATTTTCATCAAATTTAACATCTCTTCTAATAATAATTTCATTACAATGGGATTGAAGAAGTATGTAACCTTTGACATCTTCAGAATAACCAAAAAATAGACACTTCTCACTTTTAGGCTACAATGCTTTCCTTTTCTCATCAAAAATGTGAGCCCATGATATACTGCCAAATACACGAAAGTGACTTACATCTGGTTTAATTTTATTCCAAGCTTCTTCCGGTGTTATATTTTTAAGAGCCTTTGTGGGAGTGCAATTTACTATGTAATTTGCACAGTTGATGGCTTCCGCCCAATACTTTAGACTTAATCCCTTAGATTGGATCATACAATTAGCCATTTCTTTTAATGTGCGGTTCTTTCTCTCAGCAACACCATTTTGTTGTGGTGTATATGAAACAATGTGTTGCATTTGGATTCCCTGTGTAGTTCCATAATTTGTAAAATTATTGTTCACATATTCGCCTCCATTATCTATTCTTAACCTTTGAATTTGATGTCTAGACTGCTTTTCTACAAGGGCCTTGTAGGCCAAAAACTTGTCAAAAACTTCACTCTTAAGTTTTAAGAAGTAAACCCAAGTACGTTTGGAAAATTCATCAATGAAAGTTAATAAATACTTGCACCCAGAAAAAGAAGGAGAAGAAAATGGACCACTCAAATCACTGTGAACAAGTTGTAAAGAACCCGAGGCGTGCCAAGAGGCACGTTTTTCAAAACTGTCCCGATGATGTTTGCCAAGAACACAACCGGCACAAACACCATATGTGCATGAAACAAGAGGAAGACCAATCACCATCTGTTCATTACATAATTGCTGCAATGAGCAATAGTTTAGATTACCAAACCGCTCATGCCAAAGTTTTCTCAAGTCATTGCTATGAACAATAAAAATTGATGAAAAAGATGATGACCCAAAGTTGTCAAACTTGTACAACCTGGTAATATCATCAGCAATTCCAATTGCAAGAACATGATTAGGATATTTTAGATCCTTGATTACAAATTGGTGAGGTGAAAACTCTACGGTTTTACCATCACCTGAATGAGTGATTTGATATACTGATAGAAGGTTACAAGAAAGACTTGGAATACATAATACATCATTGAAATGGCCACTTTCTACTTGTACTGTTCCAGATTCTTCAACACTAAGAGATCTATCATCACCAAAAAATATTTTCTTGGTGTTACATTCATTTAGAGTAGAAAATATGTCTCTATCCTTAGCCATATNAAGTAGAAGGTGTATTGAAGGAGAAACTAGAAGCAGAAAGTGCATGTCCATGAGAAGAAGAAGAAGAAGTAGGATCAATACTGATGTTGTGCTTCTTCATCGTTGCTTCTAAAGCTACCATATTCTTGAAATATTTAGACTCATCATGACCATCTTTATCACAAAAGTTGCAATGTCTGTCAGTCTTCTTATTTTCATATTTTGCTTCTTTGTCTCCATTTGGAGAAAAAGTTGTCTGAGTGGGTTTGGGACCCTTATATTGCTTGTTGTTGTGGCAAGGATGTTGCTTATTGGGATTCTTGGGTTTATCTTTCTACTGGGAAACTAAGGCTTTGTTGGAGGTACCTGCAGTGTTGATCACTCCAAGTTGTACAAGCTTATCTTGCTCTCTAATCAAAGAAACACAAAAGGACTCAAGAGTGGGTTTTTCATAAGCTTTCCCTAGAGCCTCTCTCACGGCATAAAAGGTATATACAAACAAAAAATATGCACTACCTAGCTTAGAAAGAATAAGATAGATGCAACGCTCTTCCTCCATTTTTATCTTACATTCTTCACATAAAATTCTTAGTGTTTTAAACCTAGATAGATAGTCTTCAAGGCAAGAAAAATCACTTGGACTCAAGGTCAGTACTTGATTTTCTAAATTTTGTGATCGAATAATATTGAGTTTACCAAACACAGATTCAATCTTGTCCCAAGCTTCTTTGAGGTCATCAATTTCTTGGAGGTGGTATCTTAAATCAGGAGAGATGGACATTCTGATTAGTCCACGTCCTTCATCACTCCTATTAGTCCATTTGGATTTCTTATCATCATCAGTGGGTTCTTTTTCCTTTCCTAGGGTAATCCAATACAAGCCTTTACTTCTTAATAAATCTTCCATATGAGATTTCCATTGGAAGTAGTTGGTGCTGGTAAGCAAAACATTACTTGTAGAAGCCATATTAAATATGCAGATAATATGGATTTAAAAACTAAAACTTATGATCTAGATTGTTGTTGTTGTTTTTGTTGTTGAAGACGGCCTTAGAGAGCGTGCTAAAAAAAACTCTTTTCACACAAAAAAAAAATTCGCTTCTCAATGACAACAAGGGTTAGATCTCAATTAGCTTACCCGGAAGATGCATCTTTTCCTATATGTTTATGATTTTCCGATATCGCACAGGGTGCAGGGAAAAGAGAATACATATATCTAAAAGAGTAGCAACCCAGAAACAAATAATATCAAACCGAAATAAAACCAAAATAAAACTTTGCAGAAATTTTAAAAAATGTGTATTCAGACTTTATACCTCTGGATCTGACTGTAATGGTCGTATCTTGGGCAAACGGAAACCTTTTCGAGTGAAACGAAAAGTGTTCCTGACTGAAATGAGTGATCTGGATGCAATGGAATGGTCCTCTCAGCCCATAAATGTACGAAAATGACATAAAATGGAGATGAGGAAACTCGACTTCACGATCTCGATCTACAACAGGAGCGGGTCTTCAAACAGGCTCCGATACCATGTTCGACAACACAGGTATTCCAAAAGAGGAAGAACACCTTTAGTAACCACTAAAAAAACCAAATAAAATATCAACACACCAATGTTTTCACGTGGTAAAACCCCTACGGGGAAACATCCATGGCCCCAGCCACCATGGCCACTTGGAGCAGTTTATAAATGCAAAGAAAAAGATTACAGAGAGATTTTACAAGAGAGTTTCTCACATTTGATCATTGGAAAATGACCCTCCATGCTCTTTAAATATAGATCATAGACCAATCAAGTGTTAAGCCACGGATCAATGGCCGTTAAGATCGAGGAGAGTATGAATCGTCGGATCACTCTATGTTCAGATCACTCTATGTCGGGAACATATCATGACCGTCGGATTTCCTAACTACAAATGCATACTAATGCATACTAAAGAAACACACTAGAAAACACACTTTTACCTAATGACACAATAGACCAAGTAGATCTTAACTAACTCCTAAGTGTCTAAATATCCTAACACAATGCTTTAGGGTTTCTTCTTGCTTCCTGGAATATTCTAGTCTTGGCAGGGTTGCACATGGAATTTTAATACCTCTCGCAGCTACCATAATATCAACACTCCCTCCTAGCTAGGGAGGTATTAAAGGTAATGGTCTTGAGCACAAACATACGATTCAATTGATAGCCTCATCATATCCACACATGTTATCTCATGATCAAATCACGAGCACCATCATCATTATCAGTCTCATCTGATAGAATCAAATGCATCATCTCTCAAAGCCATACTTCATCTGAGTAATCGGGCATGATGCTGAATAAGTCACTCACTCCATAGAGTGATACAAGAACCATTCTTCTAATCTTGACATATGTCTTGGAAGAATAACTGTTCCAGCATATCCTAGAAGCCACACCATGGGATATAAGGAATATTCTTCTAATATGGACATATGTCCTAGAAGAATAAATGTCCTGGACCATTTTCCTCCTGGAGAATGTCTTTCCATCAACACACTGACTATCCATCTTGCTGGTAATCATTTCCAACACTACTAATAGTCTTCATGGCAATCAAAACAATTCCATTCAATAGAGCGCAATTGTGTCTATCCATAGTAGTACACAACTACTATCTAGTGGTACACAACCACACCAAGTAGCACACAACTACTTATCCAGTGGCACATAGTCGCAACTAGTGGAACACATCCACCATAGTGGCATACAACTATTTTCCAGAGACATACAGTCTCCACAGTAATCATATCATCTGATATCAACCTGCATAACAATATCATGACACAAACTGAGTCATCTAGGCCTTTATTCCACTCACATCTGTGAGATATGGAAGAGCATCTTCCCTTAGAAATTAAAACATCGGTCATGGGTTATCTGGACTATTCTTCTCAAGCATAGAAGAATAATTGTCCTTGATTTCTAAGCCTAGACCATTCATCTAACTGGGCCATTTCTCTGGAACTAATCATAGTGCAACCTGGAGAGAATGAGTCCACCCTAGGGAATGCTTGTCCTTGATTGTTGAACCTAGACCATTCACCTAACTGAACCATTCCTCCAACACTTATCATAGTGCAACCTGGAGAGAATGAGTCTGCCATAGGGAATGACTTTCCAAACCATTTCCTAAGGAAATGATTGTCTTGCACCAACCTCCAAAATGGACCATTCTTCGAAACTACTCACAACTGTGAACTTCAAAAGAATGATTGCCCGATGAGGAATACCATTCTACTTGACCACTTCGTAGAGTGACTACCAAGAAGAATGATTGTCCTATACCATTCCCCCACACTTACCACAAGGGGAGTAACTGTCTATGGTACATCAACAATCTATCAAACCATTTTCATTACAAAAATGACTGTCTGATATGGACCTTTTTTCGAACTGGAAAATGAATGTCCATCATAAATCTCAAACCACTTTCTGAACTGGAAAGGAACTGCTCATCTTGGACCATTTTTTGAACTGAAAAATGACTATCCATAAATCAACAACACATCAGTGCTCCCTCCCAACATGGGAGTAATCTCTTCCTTTTTCAATAAGGAAGTCATCTCCACGAGCCCTAACCTGTCTCTTAAGTACACAAATTTTTCATCTTGGACAAAGGATTTACCAAAATATCTGCTATCTTCTCATCTGTGGAGATATATTGGAGAACCACTTCTTTCTTCTGGACTTCATCACGAATAATATAATGTTTGATCTCAATGTACTTTTCTCTATCATTGAACACTGGTTTTCTCCAAAGATTTCATATAGATCTGATCATTACAATATATCATGGTCGAATTCAATACTTATGTTTTCTGCTAGCTCATGACTTCGTGGAAAATCTCAAATTGAAACATATCCAAGTAGCACTTTTTCTATCATCATGAGAGTTTTCCATGGATTAGCAATCCATCATCCCAGACTTTTGAGTAACCATTCTGATACACTATATCTGTCATAGAATGGTTTTCACCACGCTTCTATTGTATATGAGATAATTTGCATCAATTTGTTTGAATCCATACAAGGTCTTCTTATATATTCATACATGGGTCTCTTTCTAGTATAAGCTTCTTTCTCAATTTGCTTTGTTTGGAAAGAATAGTATTTTACATGTAAATCCCAATCCATGGATACTGCAGGAGGTATATCTGGTTTATTGAAATGAGTTGTCGTCATAGTCTTCTCCCTCCTTCTAGAAGAACCTATGAATCTCTCAATGCTTCCATTCACAAGTTTGTTTCACATTTTCTTATATACACTGTCCTTTATCATTACTTTTATTTCTTCTGCTTGATTGCTTCTAGTGGGTTCAAACCAAGTTGGTAATCTTGTGATTCTTGATAATAACTGATTGTTATGGATTTTCTTTTTTGGAATATTCATGTTCTTCCTCCTGTTTCTCTTTAGCTCTTGGGTCCATGGAGCCTTCTATATATTCCATGCCCTTTCTTCCTAAAAATTCCAACTTCTTCCTTTCATCAAAGGAACATAGATGTAGATGGACAACCAAGGATTCTTAAGGCTTCTTTTCGAAGAAGACTTCTTCTAGATTCAAATTGAACATGTGTTGCTTACCATGGCTTCTACCTTCATTGGGAACATGGATAGATACTTCATAATCCTCAATGAATCACATCATTTAGGATTAGCTACCTCTTGATCCTTGCTTCATGCATGAATGCATGCTCTTCTTTTAGAATTATGTAATCAACTCCCTCCATCTAAGAGAGTCCACGCTTTCATATGCATCCTTATTGCCTTCTGCAAAGTGTCACAAGTCTTTTTCTAATTTTCTCTTGATTGTTGACTTCTTTCTATTTTGACTTCTTTTGGGTCTCTTCAAGTTTGATTCTGATTTTAGCCTATCTGGTAGTTTTTACTTATATAATAGCTTCTATGGGAATTGTTACCAAATATTGCCAACGTACTTCATATTTTCTATGTGTATTGCTTGACTTGTAGTCATCGTTATATTAATCCTTATCTTTTTATTCTTCCATAGGTATTGTTTCACTTGACCGTATTATCTTCTAAGAAATAGATATAACGATACGTACAAGAACTATGTAAACATGGTATGTACAAGAACTTTAAATAATATTGTTACCTTGACTTAGAAGAAGAAGTTTGTTTTATCTTGCTTGGATTTCTTTGAGGGTTCCCTTTCTTCGACAACCGTTTCTTCGTTTGTTTCCTTCATTTTCTTTAACTCAGGACAGTGGTTCCTGTAGTGACAATATTTTCGACAGTTGTAGCATTGTATCTTTGACATATCCTTTTCTTGATTTGGTTTCTTCCTTAAGCCAAACTTCTTCTTATTCTTGAAATTATTGAGCTTTGTTGTGAAGGCTTGATCATCGTATTTCTTTTGGGATTTCTCTTTTGTGTTAATCTTTGATTATTCTTGTGCACAACAAGTCCAAAGTTCTTCAAATGTTTTATATTCCTTTCTTGTGTTCATGCTTGTGGCAAATGCATCCCATGTCTTGGGAAGGCCATTGAGTACTACATTTACTAGTTCCTTTTCTGAAATTATTTCTTCAATATCTTGTAGTTGATCTCTTCACTGAGAAATTCTTACAAGGTATGATGTTATGTTGTCATCATCATTCATTTTCAAGTCACAGAGCTCATTCTTCAGACCCGTTACTTGTCCAATGTTTCTGACTGAGAAGAGGCTAGTTAGGGCATCGTACATCTTCTTAGATGAGTCAAGATGAGATATGTAGGGTATCAAGTGGTATTTTATAGAGTCCATTGTGATACTCATAGCATTGATGTCATTGTCCTTGAACTTCTCCATAACTACATTGTTTTGAGGTTCCTTCTCTTTTCCATCTTCAAACTGTGGTTCCACGATCTTTCCTTTCATGATATCTAACACTTTATTATTCGCAAGAATGAGATCAATTCTTGTCTTCCATGCTCTAAAGTTAGAAGCCCCTTCTAACTTTTTTTCTGACTTCATAGAGTAAATCATGAATTCTTTGATTTGGTCAACATTTGACTTTGACCAAAAACTCAAAATTGACGTCTTAGCTTGATGAGAGTACCAGGAGGTGCACTAGGTTAGGGAACACTAGGCTATCCATAAATTAGGTCAATCTCTTCACTTAAGGTGCCTTAACAAGAGGGTCAGGGATTTGTTGCTGCAGCGAAAACTTTGACTGCAACTGCAACTGTAACTGAGAAAATCCTCCCAATCTATATTCTAGCGATCAAACTATCTGAAGATAGGGTGGGCCCATAACTTGTTAGAAAAAATAGGTGTGGTCGTTTTACCATAGACAATATAGCAATATTGTCACTGAACCATAGGCCGAAGCCACCCCTGATCACCTTAAACTTGATAGAGAATAATTCTGGAAGCAAACCCTAGGCCTAATAGCCAATCAAGATAGTGTATCACTCTTTATAGCTAGTGTACCAAGAAGAAATTCCAAACCATAACCAAGAGAAATTCCAAGCCTAAAACTGAAAATACAACTTTCATTAGTTGCAGCTGCAACTACTCTCCAAAATTGTGAACTTAGTAAATGTATGCATTTGCGAGCTGTGTGTGTCTAAATGAGCTCTAACATCCTGTATTTATATTTCTCTTTCTTAGCTGTCTAGGGCCGACTTCTCTTTCTAGAGGATAAAAACTCAATATTAATTATTTTCTTTAGCCGACTTGTCTTCTAGGGTTATGTCCAATGATTTAAGGTTTCTTCTTGCTTCCTGGAATATTATATTCTTGTTAGGGTTGCACGTAGAGGTTAATACCTCCCGTAGCTACCATAATATCAACAGAAAGCACTGGGGTTGAGCACAAGTGATGCTTCAAATCATCGAATGTTTTTTATTGGGATAGGCCCCGCACAAACTTGATATTGATTTCAAAAACATCATTGGCCACAATATCAAAATTAGGTTGAGTGCCCATGTTTTAAAGATGTATGTGCGTATGACCTTAGGCTCATGATTGGGTTGAAGTTATATTGTAATAGCCTTTCCTTAGCTTATATAGCATGAACATAAAAACATATGAAGAAAATGATCGATTTTAAAAATGTGACATGAATTTTGGATTCCAATCCATATATTAACTAACTCTCCTCCATCTAATAAAAGTGTATAATAAGCATCATCTACAATTAAGTCAACATTATAATTGCATATTATAAAAGAAAAGGATCTTGATCAATCTATTAATTAATGTGCTAAGTACATTTATTTAAATTATGAATCTCATAGGAGGTAGTGTTGTGGCAAGGGTTATACAAGTCTTAGGACGATTATAACTATGGTCCCTACTGGAGAAATAAAATGGGGAACTAGTTCTCATATAATGAAGCCTTATTTGAAACACAAACTGGTAATAAATATGTTTGGAAAAAATTGATGGAACCTCATCATGGTGCAGGAACATGTCCCACACATTGAGAAAACTATCATAAACATAAGGGGTTGTGAGCTCAAGCTTAAACTTTAGATAGTGTAAGATTTGCATGGTCATCCTATAATATGGAGGGATGTCAAGCATAGTACACATGTTTCTTTTGGTGTCATTGTCATGGTTTTCATTAATTCATTAACAATAACTTATATTCAATTTTATGGATGTTGCGATTATTAATGAGAAAATGATTTATAGGTTACTTGGTTGGTACTTAAGTTCATCCACACCAGTTAATATTTTTAAAGTAACTTGTTAGTTGGAACTTAAGTCCATCCACATGGCAAGGTGTTGGCCCTCGACCAATTTTCGAGGAAACCTTGGTCAGGTTTGGACCACTTTTGGACTTCGACAGGATGGTTGAAGATGGAGCGCCCAGGCAGAGCTGATCGTAGATCTCACTTATTTTGCAGGCTATGTAGACCCAACAAGGGGTTCCTTAGGGTTTTTGTAATGGATTATGGGATGTCAACCCATGGGTTTACCCATGATTAGGCCTTATTGTAAAAGTATAAATAGATAAGAACATATGGTAGAAATAGATAGAGACAAGAAGTGAAGTCTTGGTAGCTAAGTGCAAGTAGTTCTAAGTTTCTTTTTGCAACAAAATGTGTATGTAAGGCTCTGTGCTCAATATAGAAGTTGGATTTGTTCCTTGACCTAGTTTTGGGAAGGAGGGTCAGGTGCACAGTGCGCAACTTCCTGTCTGGTGCGAAGCTTGGCTCTGTGTCTTAGT
>JASDQU010010158.1:35299-48671 GCA_032191745.1 Picea mariana | reverse complement strand
ATAATCAAGTCTTCAAAAACCTATGCTCTTATACCAACTTGATCTAAAAATGAAGAAGACTTGTAATCTTGAAAATATTTGCAAGTAAATTTTATGTGTTAAAATGCAAATGGATCAACTTTGCAACACAAATTATAATAGGATTTACTCATTCAAGATGCATATAAACAACAGCATAATCAATGAACATAAAACACATAACACAGCAAATGATAAAGGAGTTCACCCCTCTCTTGGGCTACATGTCCTGGTCCAGCTTCCAATGGATCATTTGTATTATTTGCTCAAAGTGCTCAAAAATGTGCTTTAAAATGCTTAAACTGCCAAATAGACTACTCCAATGGCTTCAGAACGTCCAAAAACCCCTAGCTGGGATTTTTCGGCACCTCGTTTGGCCAAAAATTGAAGAAGTTAGGCTTCCTGGAAGTCCCCCCTTCAAGCTTGTTGTCTCTGCATCTACAAATTGCACCCTTGTATGTTCAACCTAGCACACACGCTTATTTAAGCGTAAAAACAAGGCACCGAATGCAACCACACAAATGGTGCGAGCTATAGGACGGTTACAGGCGCACCTAGCCCCTAACCGCCAAGGCTGAAGTCATATGGTCATGTGACCACGCGCAATTTCAAATGGGGCTCCGTCCCATAAGCGAATAACAAAGTAACAAGTGGCAGGTAGTTTTGGTTACACAACCATTTGAACCATATATACAACCACAAGCGCGCGCACCATATAACATAGTTGTGGGTCATATATGAAACAGCGCGCGACCAAGGGCTGGGGCTAAGCCCCGGCCCGGTCGCGGCCCAAACCACACATACATTCAAACTTAAATATAATCCGAGTCATATATATTTAATAAACAATGCACAGTGGCACACCGGTTGGCGGCTCTTTGCCAAGTCGTTGCCCCTGCCCGGAGGTCGCGGGGTCGACTCCTGCCATTGACATAAGTTTTAACCAAATAAAAAGATGACACATGACGGCCATCTACTGGGCTACGTGTCATCGCTCCATTCACTGCCAAACATGCCAAGTCACCTGCCAACTATCCGAATGCCATCCTACCATGTGTCATACGGCCTGCAACATCAACATCCGTATGGACTGTATAGTCAGCAACCCTTTTTTTTCCTGTTTGTAAATTTGAACAGAACGCGATATCTCTCACTCTCGACGTCCGTTTGAACCCAAACAAGATGCGTTGGGTTTGCAACGATGAGGCCTACGCTCTCGTTTGATTTGAAGCGATTCCGAGCACTTTGAATTTTTGAGCAAAATTTGATCCCCTGATCAACAACTCAGTGCCCTAGCATGCATTATGAAGTGATTTTGAATTTAAAGATGGAAAGTCGTGAAATATCTTGAAAATATTGTAATTAAGGAAGATCTTAAATGTTAAGACATTGAACCATCGCGTGAGATCGATGGAGATTGTATTTTATTTAATGTAGTTAATTGCAGTACAGATCTGAAGCATTCTCTCTTATATGTCTGTATCGATCATTTATTGTAATAATCCTTAGTAGTTTAAAGCTTTTAATTTGATAGGATAACATTAAGGTAGTCGGAGGGAAAATATCCATGAGCCCTCTTGTATAAATATATGTATTGTAGACCCAAATGAGGTTGTTGAAGGTTTTTGAAGGCTGATGAAGAGTATTATTTGTTGAAGATTATTATAGATGAAGGCTGAAAGTTATCTGAAGTTGTTGAGACTGTTGAAGCTTATCGCAGTTGTATGAGCCCATGTACATATCATTTGAATGAATATAACATAGAAGCGTTGTTCCAAATGTTTGGTGTTGTTGTTACTATGTCTATCTGAATGAATGGTAGGATTTTTGTTTAATTGCAATTCTCTATTATTACTTGTTCTTATGTTATGAATGTTTTACATGGTTGAATGTATGAATCTATGAGAATTAGATAAGTTTCAATTGTTTCCCTTCTACAAGCTCATGCAAGGAGCGCATAGTGTCCACAAGGAGTGTGCTGACAGAGTCCAGTGTGACTCGGAAGCTCAAGAGGGATAACTTGAAGCTTTGTTTGCAAAGAGTGTAGAGGACCACGCAATATGTGCGTAGGCAGAAACACACTCAATGTTATATTGTTCAGGAGGAAAAATTGAGTCGTGTAAGAACTGTTTCAAGGAGTGCATAGTCTCACACAAAGGGGTCAAGTAGAAGAATATTGATGAAAGGTGTGCACACAGTCGACTTTGGCTAAGTGTCCAAGAATTCAACTTGAAGAGTTAGTGGATGGAAATTCTTTAGTAGGGAGGACCCCACTGAAATTTCCCCAATCGACGAGCAAGATCCATTCGGAGGAATAAAGATCTTTCCAAACCGTGATATCTAGGAGAGTTGCACAGAGGATAGTCTTTGAAGTCCTTCATCTCTTCATGTATTCGGAGGTTTGAAGGTGTTCAAGGAGTGGGATCACCAAATTTCTGGAAGAGCGAAGTCAAATCCTAGTCATCGATATCAAGGACGATACGTGGCAGAAGGTCAGAGAGTTCGATAGGTAGAGCTCTGGAAGATTTGCATGGAGCAAAGAGAAATTCTCGCGAAGTCGTGAAGGCCAAAGAGATTTGGACCATTGGATCCAGTAGGAAATGTGGTGGAGATCTACATACTTTGGAAGAAGAGAACTTCGGAGGAAAATGAGAGTGGTGAAGCCAAAATTCCTGAAGCCTGAAGTAGCGAAGTAAATCATGGTCGTCAATCTGAGAAGGACACACGTCGTCAAATCGTGGAATCCGGAAGTGTGTACTTCGGGAAAGAAAGGAGGAAGTGGAGCTGTTGACCAGAATTCATCTGAAGCTCCAAGAGGTAGGAGGAAAATCCTTGTCGTCAGTGGTTTGGACACATTACACCAGATCTATCACTTCGGTGATAGGACACTTCAAGGAAATTGGAAAGTAAATTCCCGAAGGTCGAAATCTCCAAAGGCCGAAGTCAACATGAGATGTTGATAAACGGAGGGACACGTGGAGAGTGGAGATTCAATTCGAAGGATTTATACTCTGATAGATAGAAGAGCAGAGGAGTGTTGACTGGAAGTCATCCGAAGTGGAAACAAAGGATGCATTTTAACCATTGATCGAGGTGAGCACGTGGCCTTGGATCTATAGCTCCGGGTACAGAACACTACTGGGGAAAAAGGTGTTTGCAACACTCGGAACTACCGAAGCTGAAGTTCCGAAGTGAATCGTAGTCATTGGCTGTCAGAGGAGCTCGGGCCGTAGATATTGTCCAGGTGATTTCATCGGTCCAGAGTTCGGGAATTTGAGAGTCAGCTGCACTTCAAATAGCCGAAGCCCGAAATCCCGAAGGGGGCTAGCCGAAGGTCATAGCCTGTGGTCATAAGGAAGAAAGGCCTAGTACAGGAGCTAGCACTTGCCACTCAGTGTTACCAGGAGCGTCGGAGAAAGGGCGTGCGAGGAAATCGAACCTGTGAGGGTAACAAAAGGGGCCTGTGTGAATTACATCCAGGGTCTAGCAGAGGCCCGAAGAGCTAATTCGGCTCAGTTTATTGAAGATCCTTGACCGGGAGGTCGCGCAACCTTGAGGAGAGTAGGGGGCTCCATCAAGTGGTATCAGAGCTTGATTTTTCTTATAGACAGTAGGCAAAGGAAAGAGGAGACAAAGGATTTATTCTAATACCATCAAATGGTATCAGAGCCTAAGAAAAGGTTCTATTTGATAACATCAAGTGGTATCAGTGATCCAGGTGGATATTGGTGGCCACCCGCCTATTCCACTTGGACCCCCACCGTTGTTTCTTTTTGGGCATCTAACATTCAAAAATTATTATCATGATATTTTCTACCAATAATTATAGTCCTCGGATAGATATTTCTAATGATGTATCATATGCGTCAAATAGAGATAGTATGCCAAAGTTATGACCCTTAGAAATTATGTACCAATTTACCCCGACGGGGCCTATATTCTAGTGTCTCATCTCCTAGGGTTAGGTTTTTTGGATGTTTAGGGTTTCCATTGTTTCTCAATAATAGACAGGCCTTCAAGCCTCATTGGAACACAGAGTTCAGAGGCCTGTAGCAGCCACATCTCTTCTCAGAGATAAGCTACCAGCGCCATAGCTAGTTTATTTCTATTATGTCTGTAAACAAATTTTAGTTCTTTGATATTAATGAAATGAAGTGTTATTTTTGTTGCATATTTGTATTCATGGTTATTTGTGTATTATTTTGCATTCCTGCATAAATCCAGATCAATCAAATACATCAAGTGGTATCTGTGTAAAAGAAAAGTTCAGCACAATGTCGCCTAGAAAACGTGCAGAGCGACCTGTAGCAAACCCAACTATGGAAAGGGAGATGAGAAAACTTCACGCAAGATTAGATGCTATGGGGACAACACAAAGGAGAGCACCTAATGTTGGAGACGTCAGTGATGTAGAGAGTGAAGAAATGGAAGTTGAAGGAGCTGTAGGAGAAGTTGTCGCAGAAGAACGCTTGTTGAAAGTTGTTGTCAAATTGGGAGCACGAGCAAAAATAGAAATCCCAATGTACGAAGGAAACTTAGATGTTGAAGAATTGTTGGATTGGATAAGAGAAATGGAAAAATACTTCGACTATGAAGAAGTTGATGATGAGAATAAAATAAAACATGTTGTTACCAGATTGAAGGGACATGCAGTGTTGTGGTGGGATGAACTACAGGATGATAGAAGAAGCAAAGGCAAGCAAAACATCAAGAACTGGGATAGAATGGTAGCCAAGATGAAGGCTAAGTTCATACCCAAAGACTATCAGATAAATCTGTTCAGAAAATTACAAAACCTGAGATAGAAAGGACAGACAGTAAAAGAATACACCGAGGAGTTTTATAAGCGGAACATTAAGGTTGGACATAGAGAAAAAGATGATGAAAAGGTTTCCAAGTATATCAATGGCCTGAGATATGAAATATAGGATGAAATCAGCATGATAGCAGTGAGGACAGTGGAGGATGCTTATCATATTGTGTTGAAGGAAGAAGAGAAATTGGAAAGGAAACAGAGCCAATGAAGTAGAGGAAGAAGTCTAAACAGAGGTAAGGGAATTGTCCATGATAAGGCACATAATACTAAGGTTGAGACTGGAAAACCACACAGTCACTTAGAAAGAGGAGGAATTTCCCAAGGGATACAATATGGTGGAAGAAATTTTTTTCCTTGAGGAAGAGGAAGAGGCAAGGGAGGAGAGGTGAAGTGTTTTCCTGCGGAAAAATAGGACACGTGTCTTGGGAATGCCCCGAGAGAAAGAAAGAAGGAGGAGGGGAAGCTCACATTTCAGAAGCACAGAAGCAGAATGTTGAGGCAGAAGGTGCAGAATATGGGAGATATTTGATGATGAAGAAAGTTCTCTTAAAGCCAGAGCCAGAGGTGGAAAAACCAGTGCAGAGGAACAATTTGTTCATAATTGCTTGCAATACTAAAGACAGGGTATGCAAGGTGATAATTTATAGTGGGAGCACTAATAACTTGGTATCCATAGAAATGGTGTAGAAATTGGAGTTGTATACAACTACACATCGAAGTCCATATAGAGTCTCATGGTTGCAAAAAGGACACCAGGTAATGGTAACTAAACAATGCCTACTATTTGAATTTAAGATAGGAGGATATAGAGATGAGATTTTGTGTGATGTGATTCCCATGGATGTATTTCATGTCTTCTTGGGGAGGCTATGGCAGTTTGATAGAAATGTCATTCATGATGGGAGAAGAAATACGTATACCCTAGAGAAAAATGGTAGGACACACATACTACTACCAATAGAGGAAAATAAAGTGAAGGAAGTAGCCAACACAAGTATACTTCTCATGAGTGGGAAGGAACTCCTAAGTGAATTCAAGAAGGAACATGAGATGCAATTTGTTGTGGTGAGGAAGCCCAGAGTCGTCCTTACAAGTACTTCTATGGATGATCTTCCTGAAGAGATTCAGGAGCTGTTAGAAAATTTTGTTGACATAGTAGTGGATGAGTTACCTCACTCATTGCCACCTATAGAGAGTATCAACCATCACATTGATCTTATACCAGGAGCAATTCTATTAAACAAAGAAAAATATAGATTGACAACTCAAGAGAATGAGGAGGTAAAGAGATAAGTCCAGGATTTGATGGATAATGTTTTAGTCAGAGAGAGCTTGAGTCCATGCGCAATACCAATTGTGTTGAGTCTGAAGAAAGATGGAGGATGGAGAATGTGTACAGACTCAAGAACCATAAAAAAAAATCACCATCAGGGTACATATTTCCTTTGTCGAGGATGGATGACTTAATGGATTGTCTGAGCGGAAGAAATTATTTTTCAAAAATAGACCTGAAAAGTGGGTATCACCAGATAAGGATGAGAGAAGGTGATGAGTGAAAAACAACCTTCAAAACGAACGAAGGGTTGTATGAGTGGATTGTTATGCCATTTGGCTTGAAAAATGACCCAAGTACTTTTATGAGGTTGATGAATGAGGTCCTGAAAGATTTTATTGGTAAGTTTGTGATTGTATAGGTGGATGATATATCACTCTTCAGTAAAACTAAAGAAGAGCATTTGAGACACTTAACATTAGTGATGAGAATATTTACTTGGGTTTTGTAATCTCTTCAAATGAATTGAAGATGGATCTAGAGAAGGTGATAGCAATCAGAGAATGGCCATTTCCAAGGAGCGTATTCAAGGTGAGAAGCTTCCATGGATTAACGATTTTCTATCGGAAGTTCATTAGAAATTCCAATGGTATTTGTGCACCAATATTAGATATAGTGAAGACGAGACATAAATATTTTAAGTGGATAGAAGAAGCTGAGAAAAGCTTCAGGATATTAAAGGAGAAGATAAGAAAACAATTGATTCTGGTCTTGCCAGGTTTCGGGAAGACGTTTCAAGTATGATGTGATGCTAGTGGAGTAGCAATTGGAGCAGTCTTGAGCCAAGATAATTGGCCTGTTGCATATTTCAATGAGTAGTTGAATGACACCAAGACGAAGTATTCCACATATGATAAAGAATTTTATGCAGTAATTCAAGCCTTAAATAAATGGAGGCACTACCTTGTACCAAAATAATTTGTTTTGTATAGCGATAATCAGGCTTTACAATTCATAACCAAATAGGAGAAGTTAAATCAAAGACATGCTAAGTGGATAGAGTTTATGAAAAATTTCACTTTTGTCATTAAACCTATTTTTGGTAATGCTAACAAAGTTGTTGATGCATTGAGCATGAGATGTTTGATTCTGCAGGAATTTCAAGTGAAAACCTTAGGGTTTGAACACCTTAAGGAGATGTATTGTGATGACCCATATTTTAAAGAGGCATATGAAGCATGTGAAAATCATGTGCTCAGAGACAGAAGTCAGTGGACAGAGTATTTGATTCAAGATGGATTATTGATTAAAGGTATCTAGTTGTGCATACCAAAGTTCTTGATGAGAGATAATCTGTTGAAAGAAAAACATAGTGGAGTTCTAGCCGAACATTTCATCCATGACAAGACATTTGCACAGTTGAACAATTCATATTATTGGCCAGGTATGAGGGTAGAGGTAAAGAAATTTGTGAATAGATGTAATATTTTCCAGTATGCAAAAGGAAAGTGACAAAACATTGGGTTGTATCAACCATTGCCTATTCCAGATAGGCCTTGGGATGCAATAAGCATGGATTTCACGTTGGGATTACCAAGAACACAAAGGGGAAGTGATTCTATATTTGTTGTAGTTGATATATTCTCAAAGATGGCACACTTTATCCCATGACAGAAAACTAATGATGCAACACACATTGCAAAAATTTTTTTCAAGTTGTGAGACTTCATGGGTTTCCCAAGAGTATTTTCTCAGATAGAGACACAAAGTTTGTTGGTCATTTCTGGAGGACGTTGTGGAAGAAACTGGGGACAGAATTGTCCTTTAGTTCAACATATCACCCTCAAACAGATGGAAAAACTGAGGTGGTAAATCGAAGTTTAGGAAATTTGTTGAGGACTCTGGTCACTGAACATCATAGCCAGTGGGATCAGATTATGTCACAAGCATAGTTTGCCTACAATGACTCACTAAATAGGAGTACAGGGAAGAGTCCATTCCATATAGTATATGGGATGAAGCCAAGAGGAGTATCAGATTTGAGAGATTTGGAGCAGAATGAATTCAGAAGCACTGGAGCAGAAGACTTCGCTGCAGAAATGCAGAAGCTTCACAATCAGATCAAAGAAGAGTTGCAGAACAACAGTAGAGAATATAAATGCATAGTTGATCAGCGTAGGAGAGAACTTGAATTTGAAGTGGGAGATCAAGTTCTGGCACATCTCAAGAAATAAAGGTTCCCAAGGGGAACATATAACAAATTTAAATTGAAGAAGATAGGACCGTGCAAGATCCTAAGGAAATTTGATGCAAATGCTTATGAGTTAGAGTTGCCAGAGGATGTGGGAATATCGCCCATATTGAACATTTCAGACCTGTATCCTTACAGGAGAGATGGAAGAAGAGCATCAGAAGATCAAAAAGAGATCTAGTGGGAGAAGTAGATGCCTATAGCAAAAAATTCGTAGATGGAGAAGATCATAGATCAGAGGATTGGTAAGAAGACCAAGAGGAAGACTTATTTTGAGTATTTGGTAAAGTGGAAAGGACACCCAATAGAAGATGCTAGTTGGGTAAATGAAGTAGATATTCAAAAGCATGGAAAGTCAGTGCAGGAGCTCATGGACAGGAGTCCATGAATTTTTGTCCAGAGGAGTATGATGCAGGAGCATCATCATCAAGGAGCAAGTGGAGGACAACTCAACACCCTAACGTGCATTTTGAAGTGATTTTGAATTTAAAGATGAAATGTCATGAAATATCTTGAAAAGATTGTAATTAAAGAATATTTTAAATGTTAAGAGGTTGAACCATCGCGTGAGATTGATGGAGATTGTATTTTCTTTAATGTAGTTAATTGCAGTACAGATCTGAAGCATTTGCTCTTATCTGTCTGTACCGATCATTTATTGTAATAAGCCTTAGTAGTTGAAAGATTTTAATTTGATAGGATAGCGTTAAGGTAGTCGGAGGGAAAAGCTCTATGAACCCTCTTGTATAAATATATGTATTGTATGCCCAAATGAGGTTGATGAAGGTTGTTGAAGGTTGTTGAAGATTATTATAGCCGAAGGATGAAAGTTATTTGAAGTTGTTGAGACGGTTGAAGCTTATCACAGTTGTATGAGCCCATGTACATATCATTTGAATGAATATAACAGAGAATCATTGTTCCAAATGTTTGGTGTTGTTGTTACTGTGTCTATCTGAATGAATGGTGGGCTTTTTGTTTAATTGCAATTCTATGTTATTACTTGTTCTTATGTTATGAATCATTTACATGGTTGAATGTATGAATCTGTGAGAATTAGATAAGTTTCAATTGTTTCCCTTCTATGAGCTCATGCAAGGATTGCATAGTGTCCACAAGGAGTGCGTTAACCAAGTCCAATGTGACTCAGAAGCTCAGGAGGGGTAATTTGAAGCTTTGTTTGCAAAGAGTGTAGAGGACCACATAAGGTGTGCATAGGTAGAAACACACTCAACGTTATATTGTTCAGGAGGAACAATTAAGTCATGTAAGAACTATTGCAAGGAGTGCACAATCACCCACAAGGGGGTCAAGTAGAAGAATCCTGATGCAAGGTGTGCACAGGGTCGACTTTGTCTACGTGTCAAAGAAGTCATCTTGAAAAGGTGCAAGGAGTAAGTGTCGAGAAAACATTCTGAGAAGCTTAGAATTTTTGAGAGGAACAAGCTCAAAAGATATAGCGGATGGATGTTCTTCAGTAGGGAGGAGCCCATTGAAAATTGCCCAATCGACAAGAAAGATCCATTCGGACGAATTGGGATCTTTCCAAACCGTGAGATCTAGGAGACTTGCATGGAGGATAGTCTTTGAAGTCCTTCGGCACTTCGTCTATTCAGAGGTTTGAAGGTGTTCAAGGAGCAGGATCATCGAAGTCCCAGAAGAGCGAAGTCAAATCATAGTCGTTGGTATCAAGAAGGATACGTGGCATTAGATCAGAGAGTTTAGGAGGTAGAGCTCTGGAATATTTGCATGGAGCAAAGAGAAATTTTGGCAAAGTCACAAAGGCCGAAGATATCTGGACCGTTGGATCTAGAAGGACACATGGTGGAGATCCATGTACTTCGGAAGAAGAGCACTTCGAAGGAAAATGAGAGTGGTGAATCCAAAACTCTCAAATCCCGAAGTAGCGAAGTAAATCATGGTCGTTGATCTGAGAAGGACACATTCCTCAGATCGTGGAATCTGGAAGTGTGTACGCCGGGAAAGAAAGGAGGAAGTGGATCCGTTGACCAGAATTCGTCCAAAGCTCCAAGAGGTAGGAGGCAAATCCTTGTCGTCGGTGGTTTGGACGCGTGGCGTCATATCTATCACTTCGCTGATAGGACACTTTCGAAAAATTGTAGAGTAAAATGTCGAAGGCCGAAGTCAACAAGAGTCGTTGATAAATAGAGTGACACGTGGAGAGTGGAGATTCACTTCAAAGGATTTACACTCCAAGAGAAAGAATATCAGAGGAGCATTGAATGGAAGTTGTCCGAAGTGGAAACAAAGGACGTGTTTTAAATCGAGGTGAGCACGTGGTGTTGGATCCATAGCTCGAGGTAAGGAACACTTCGGGGAAAAAAAGGTGTTTGGAATACTCATAACACTTGAAGGTGAAGTTCTGAAGTGAATCACAGTCATTATTTGTCGGAGAAGCGTGGGTCGTAGATCTTGTCCGAGTGATTTTGTCGGTCTTGAGTTCCGGAATTTGAGATTCAACTGCACTTAAAACAATCGAAACCCGAAATCCCGAAGGGGGATAACCGAAGGTCATAGCCCATGGTCATAAGGAAGAAGGGCCTAGTAGAGGAGCTAGTGCTCGCCACTCAATGTTATCAGGAGCGCCAAAGAAAGGGCGTGCGAGGAAATCGAACTTGCGAGGGTAACAAAAGGGGCCTGTGTGAATTACATTCAGAGTCTAGCAGAGGCCCGAAGAGTTGATTCGACTCAATTTATTGAAGATCCTTGACCGGGAGGTCGCGCAACCCTGAGGAGAGTAGGGGGCTACATCATACCAACAAGGTGAAATGATGTTAGATTGTGTTAGATTCTACATGAATAATTAGATGATTGAAAAAAATTAAAATCATTTCTATTTGGTAGTGCATGGTTAGAAATAAAACTAACAACATAAATGTTGTTTTCTGATTAAGCTAAACTAAAAATATGAAAAAAGGGTTGTGGTTATAATGTCAATTCTTTTTTTTTCCGTGCATGTATCAATAAAGCCATGGTGATATAGTGGTGGTTACATGTGATTCATGGGTTTGGTGGGCCTTGGTTCATTAGTGGATTGCTTGCATGGATAGCATAGTGTTGAACACTTTGTCAAGTGTTTTTAAAACACCTTAGTTCTAGTGTTCAAGCCATATATAAAAAGCAAACCCACAACAAAATGAATGAAAAACTCTCAATTGAGGATTTATTAAACGCTCGATCAAGGGTTCATAAGGGGGTCAAGTTGAACCCTTAGTTAAGTTTTTGAAGTAGAAGGAATGAAAAACCCTCAATCGATGGTTTATTAAGCTCTCAATCGAGCGTTTGTAGAGATTGAAATCGAACCCTTGGCCGAGGTTTCAAACCCTTTTTCAAGGGTTCCCATAGGTTTCAAATCCCTGGTCAAGGTTTCAAACCCTTGGTTGAGGGTTTATTTGATCCTCTGGGAACCCTCAATCCCTCGAGAAGGGGTTTCCATTGACTAAAACCATCGTTCAATGGTTTCAAAACACTCTCTATTGAGGGTCCACATAGCCTAATTTTTCCCACAACTCTTACCAAAAGTAGGATTATTATTCACAGATTTCACCTTGTTCTAGTTGAGCAGTAGCAAATAGAGTTGAATGCATAGAGTAGAGGAATAAAACATTGCAACATGACCTTAAGGGCTTTGAGCTCCATATAAAGCTTCTACATAATATGCATAAAATAATCTCATAAAACAAAGCAAAGTACCTCACTTTTTATTCACATTTTCATCCACACTAATTTTCTCTAAGATAAATTATGTATACAATATATATGTATAACATCTTGTATTATATATTTTTCTTTACCTTCAAATATCACATATTATTATAAAAAATCATAACAAAAAATGATGATGATGATGATGATCGTTAACGTCCACTAAGACCAATATTGGTCAATCAAACCTTAAGAAAGGTAAGAGATTACTTGGACGTGTTTATAATGTTATGTCGATGTTTGAAAAGCATTAGGAGAAGTGCTCCAAGATCATTGTAGTTTTGATGACTTACAAGGTTAGGAAGGTCRATATTGTGACAAATATTTTGAAATTGAGATCTAATTTGGGTATATGCACAACACTTTAGGAGAAAGTGCTTCTGATATTCAACCTTTTGAGTGTCACAAAGGTGACATATTCTTTCATGCCATAGTATTTTGGGAATTTTCCAATGTCAAATTTCATTATAGCTCATGAAAATTAATTTTCATTTTAACAATATTGAATCTCTTCCTTACAAAACAAGGAAATTAACTTTTATTAAAAGGAGAATGCGATGACAATATGATCGTTAACTTATGAATCATATATAGAATATGAACGTTAACTTATGAATCATATATACAAATTCATATAGACACAAAAGTAGCATACAAGATAAGTCAACTTTTATTAAAAGGAGAATATGTTGACCATGTGACAATTAACTTATGAATCGTATATGAAAATTCATATAGACACAAAACTAGCATACAAGAGAAGTCGAAATTTTAAGGTTAAATAAACTAAATCAAAAGGCGTTGTTTAACTATTTTACACAATCACCACAAAAAAATATATATATATATATATATAGATTTGTTGTTGTTCATGATACAACTAGCTCTTATACTGAAGAGAAACTATCTTTTCAATAAGAGTTTAGCCTTTGTCAAGGTACATGCATTTGTGATGTTACAAAGATTTTTTGTTTAAAGGCATAGCATGGGTCAAAGAACCTTTGTAAAAAAATTTGGCTTATAAATTTCGTTTCGCTAAACATTTTATCCAAAAAAATGTTTACTTTTCTCCCAACTCAATTAAACTCTTAAAAATGCATGATATTATGTCATGAAGGAATCAAATCAAAATCCCTCTTTTGACACTGAAGCACCAATATTTAAAATAAAAATCCAAACCAAAGCAAAACTTAATACACAATGCCACTTTAAGTTGTTGCATATACTTATCAATTTCATATGTTAAGCAATGATTTTTTTCAGTATCTTGTCCATGTGGGATAAATGA
>JASDQU010010158.1:8704-22017 GCA_032191745.1 Picea mariana | reverse complement strand
ATGAAATTAAAAGCGAATGTACTATGGTTACTGCTTGTGCTGTCTTGGACGAGAAACTATTGTGCATGGAGTGGAAGAATGAAAGGAAATTGGCAATTTTTTATGCTTCAAGCAACTCATGGGAAAGGGTGCCTGTGCCCCTTGGAGGAAGCCTCAAAGTTGGATTTTGTTTTGGCAGCCTCAATGGAAAGTTGTTGCTCTTCTCTACCAAAATGGAACCCTATTACAAGACTCTGGTCTACGATCCTAATGCTGTTCCTGGCTCGGAGTGGCAGACTACAGATATTAAACCATTGGGTGATTGCATATGTAGTGTCACAATCAGTGCTTAAACTAAGTTTAAGCCACTTGAAAATTCTAGGTTGAGTTGAATTGGTCACTAAGAAAATGGTTTTAATTGGGCCTTTAAAGAAAGGTCAATGGGTATAGCTGTTCATAATATATAATTAATTTTGTTCTGATCTCTACACCTTTGGTGGGAAGGGATATTATATTCAATACACAATACTTCGTTTTTCTGGCGAGGTGTTCTTCTATTTTGAAGGAAATGTTTTAAGAATATCATTCAAATTTATTCCAAAAATCATGATAAGAACTTCTAAAAACAGTTATGCGAGTAGTTTAGGTTATGATGGCAAAACAGAGAATTTATTGGTTGGGTGGTAACTAATGTATGACTAAATCATATTTCTACCAAATGTAAGAAAGTGTATAATTATTTGCATCAAGTATAACTGACATTCTAAATATGTAAGAGAGTTGACCATCAACTAATAAGGTATCATTGATAATCCACATACAAATAAATTGTATGGATTCCATTTGATAAATTGTTTTAAACAATGTGCAAGAATGATTTATGCATGTGGATTCTACTTGATATTTTAAGAGAGATATAATCTCTATTTGAAATTTGCAATAAATTTTTATTTTTTCTTTTGGTTTTGTTGTCATTTTTCGTATAGTCAGACATTGAAATGAGCACATAGAAAGAGTTGGCTTTCTCTCTCTCTCTCTCTCTATATATATATATAGGTTTTCTAGAGATCAATATATCAGTGCCACACTCTATCAGTTATCTACCAACATTCTATTCTTAATGTCTAACTCTATTGATCATCTGCCAACACTCTATTCTTACTTTCTGACATTTGTTAACCTCAAAATCTGTTGATACTATAACAATATGCCAGCAATTACATTTCTTCATTTATTTCTAACACTCCCCCTTAATGGAGAAATGAATTCTCTATGATACTATCATATCTCTACATATTACAAAATTTGTCTGTCCCAATGGCTTAGTGAATATATCACCCATATTCTCATTTGTATTACAATACATCAAATCAATTTCTTTTGATTGAATCTTTTCTCTTACAAAATGATTGTGTTCCGATGTGTTTTGATCTTGCATGATAAATTGGATTATTTTCCAATTTCATTGAGCTTTGATTGTCACACTTGATAGTTGTAGGTACTCCTTGTCTTTCTCCCGTGTCTTCAAGAATGTGCCTTAGCCAAATTACTTCACGGGTAGCACTGCACAATGCGTTGTATTTAGCTTAAGTGGAGGACAATGCAATAGTTAGTTGCTTCTTACAGCTCCAAGACATAGTCCCAAATCATATATTGAATGCATATCCAGTGATTGATTTTCTATCATTTGGATCACCAACCCAATTAGAATCTAAATAACCTATCAACTCAACATTCAAATGATTAGTGTATTCAATACCAAAATCAATAGTTCATTTTAGGTATCAAATGACTCTCTTGACAAATTTCCAATATCTCTCATTTGGCTTAGCCATGAACCGACTAACTACGTTGACTAAGTATGCAATGTCAGGCTTTGTTGTGGTTAAGTAATTCAAACTTTGGTGAAGTAATTAAAAATTTTCACCAACTATCTATACAAAGTACCATTTACTTATTTTGTATTATCATCAACGTAAAGCTTAGCATTCTGTTCTAATGGAGTAGACATTGGTTTGCAATCATTCATATTAAATCTTTTCATGAGTTCATTTGCATACTTACTTTGAGTGATCAAAGTTTTACCATCTTCCCTCCATACCTCAATGCCTAAACAATAAAGCATCTCTCCAAGATCCTTCATTTCAAATTCTTGTGATAGTTGTCTTTTGATTTCATCAATCAAACTTGTAGCACTTCCTGTTATGATTAAATCATCAACATACAATGAAATCAAAGAAATATTTACATGTTCATCTTTATTTATGTAAAGATTTGGATCACTCTTAATTTTTATGAAACCTTATTGAAAGAAGTTATCAATTTTTATATATCGTGATCTCAAAGCTTGTTTGAGACCATATAGTTCTTTCTTTAACCTGCATACAAGATGTTCTTGTCTCTACTTTACAAAACCTTCTAGTTGAACAAGATACACTTCTTCTTTGAATTCACCATTCAAAAATGTAACTTGGTATCCATGTAATGTAAGTCCCAATTGTACTTAGTGGCTAACACAATCATAAGTCTATTGGTGTTCATTTTAACTATAGGTGCAAATGTGTCCTCATAATCTATCCCTTCCTTTTGTGAATAGCCTTTTGCATCCAATCTAGCTTTAAACTTGTGTATACTACCATCAGAATTGAACTTAGATTTGTACCATTTTGAGCCAATGGGAACTTTGTTTTCATGCAGTTTAGTTAGTTCCCAAGTGTCATTTTTCATAATGGAATCATATTCCTCTTTCATAGCATTCATCCATACTTTATGATCCTTTGCATTCTCAAAATTTAAAGGTTCTTCAACACTCATGACTTAAGACATCAAAGAATTATCTTTATACTCAATTGGTGTCTTGATTTTCCTTGTTGATCTTCGCAGTGCCTCACTCCTTGATGGAGTAGCTCCAGTCTTTCTTGGTGTACTCCTGCTACTTGTAGCTTCACTGCCACTTTGAGATTAAACATCATCTTGTTGATTTTCACTTTCTTTTTCTTCTACTTTTTCACTTTCAATGCCTTCTTCAAGAAGTTTCAATACATCTTTACAATCATCATCTACATGCTCATGAAATATAACATCCCTACTTTTTTTCCCAAAAAGAAATTGCTCTTATATTAATAATATAACAGTTTTTGTTCAGTGAAACTGGAATGTGTACAATTGACAATGAAGAGTGCCTAAAATGATCACAGCTATAACAAGAAACAAAATCACCACTTGACAGGCAAAGCCAACAGTCTTATACACCGAACTGCATAACATAAAACCAATGCACAGGCAAGTCGGCCCTGCAAATCAGAAGGAAAATATGAACTTGTCCTATAGACTAGGCCGAGGAGGAAGTGTACGCCCATTTCTGAGAAAAAACCAACGAAACTCTATGGGAAATAGGATCATACATTTCCTAATATTTTGGTCAACACAATCACCAATGAAAATATATTTGACTAACTTTGCATCAAGTTTCCTTTTATTTTCCTTTGGGATATGGGAAAATGCTTTAGTCCCAAAAACTCTCAAATGATTAACAACTAGTGCATATCATTTTWATGCTTCATAAGGAGTTGTATTCTCTCAAAACATGGTTGGACTTCTATTTTGTAAATACATAACTATACTTATAGTGTTAGCCCAAAAACTATTYATAAGATCCTTACCTTTGAGCATGCATCTAGCACACTCTACTATGGTTATGTTCTTCCTCTCAGCRACACCATTTTGATGAGGGGTATGTGGAACCATGCACTATTTCTGAATTTCATTGTCTTTGAAGTACTTTAAGAATTACCTTGAAGTGTTTTCTTCACCTTGATCTGATCTAAGCATCTTGATATGTTTCACTGTCTGGTTTTCAACCAAATTTCTAAACTCTTTGAAGTTCAAAAACATCACTTTTCTTTCTTAAGAAATAGACCCATGTGAACTTCGTTCTATCGTCAATGAATATAAGAAAAGAATAATCTCCCCCAAATGATTTGGTTTGCATTGGTCCACACACATCGGTATGCACTAATTCAAGAAAATTTCTTTTCCATTTATATGTCCTCATTGGAAACTCATTCCTATGTTGTTTTCCTAGTGCACAACCATCACATTCAACATGCTTATTCTTAAAAAATGGAAGCCCTTTCACCATATATTTTCTTTGAAGTAAAACTAGATCTTTGAGATTTAAATGTCAATACCTTAAATATTAAACTTCTAGACACACTTGTAGAAAACAAATCTTGATGACTCTCAACAGTAACATGAAGTTTGTATATAGGCCTCCCACTTTGATTCCCTATGTTATGAATTTGTAGTGATCTTGCATGTCCTTCACTTGACAACCTGACTTCACAAATTCAACTTTCAAACCTTGATCTGTGATTGTTGAAACTAAGATTAGATTTTTCTTAATCCTTGTTATATACATTACATTTTTTGTTTGTTTCACATGACCATTTAATAAATTTACAAATGCATCACTGTATCTTTTTATTTCATGAATCCTATCATCACCTGAATATATTTTAGCACCGTTAGTTTTTTGTGATAGGTTTTAAACCAATCCCTATTACAATTCATATGAAATATGCTCCTAAATCTATGAACCATGCATTACAATCATTTTTGTCTATTGATAGGGCTACATATGAAATACATAACTTTAGATTTTTGAGGTCATCACTTACCTCTACTTCTCTATCAGCAAAGTTGCATTCTTGTCTTCTATATATCGACTCATTGAACTTATTTTTCCTACATCCATAGGCATTGTGTCCAAACTTACTACAGTAGTTACATGTACCATTTTTCTTCACACTAGTAGTTGTCTTTGATGAAACCCCACCATGATATAGTTCCATGCCAACTTTTCCTTCTTTGTTCTTCATACTAGTTGTTTTCTTTGATGAATCTCCACCTTGATACAGTTCCATGCCAATTGTTGGCATAGGGGAAGACCCAGGGTTCAACACTTCAACAATGCACCAACAAAACCCTAACTACCGGCCCTTTTGGCAACACCTGCGAAGAAAATGAAGTCTCACCCGAGGTAGAGGCAGGGGTGGTTGCAGGACTTCAGTGTCTGCAACCTTAGCCGAGACAGAAATCTGTGATTACAATACTCTAACAAAGCACTTAGCAGTTTTCATTCATTAGTACTTAACCTTTGTTCACAGCGCAGATAAACCCTAATTACAGCGTAACGCAGTATTCAACAAGATTCAATACATTCAAGCGCCAAGCACATTAACATAGATCAGATCTAGCATCTCATTCACATCATTAGGAACTAAGCTATCATATTCATCTAAGCATTCATCATTGCACTAAGCACTAATCATATGAACCATAAAACAACCATAATTCACAAAGTAGCCATAACACGAGATATACGTGGTTCACCCCCATCCTGGGGCTACGTCCACCAACTCTTCATCTTCTTTATTATCTTTTTTCAATCATCTACATGCACATAGCCATAAGGTCCTACTCTGCATAGGACAGGAGGTCTGTGTGCACCTCGTCAGATCCTCCTTCCCCGAGCTAGGTTACAACACAAAGCCTTTACACAATCTCTTACAATCACTTGAACTTAGCCTTGCAAGTCTCACATAGTATGCACAAAGCATGTACAACTATCACCTGCACTTAGCACATTGGCCTTCACTTGCCCTTTTGCACTTAGCATCACATACACCACTTACTTACATTGCCTATATTTCTATTTATACATTACAAAAAGGGCCTAAACATGGGTAAACCCATGGGCCGACATCCCCATACCCGTTACATAATCCCTAATCCCAAAAACTCCCTAAAAGGGGTCGAGATCCCGCGATCTCTGCCTTCGACAGCCTGTCAAAGTCCCAAAATAGGTCAAACCTGACCAAGGATCTCCAAAAATTGGTCAAGGGCCAATAGGCCCCCAACACTTACATATGACTTGTCTCGAGTCACTCTGATTTGGGTAGCTCTGATTCAAAATCCTCGAGCCTGGCTCGAGCTGCTTCGACCCGCTGCTACGCCAGGGCCTCCTGCTCGAAGAACTCTTGAATAACTGCCTCGTTCACAGGTCCCTCTAAGCGTTGTTCGACTGAAGTGACTACTTGCTCCAGCTCTTCTCCTTGTCCTTCAATCTCTTCGAACAGTTGGCAAGCTGCATCCTGGACTGGCTGGAACCTCTGAGTCACTTCCATGACTTTGCTTTGTATGGCATGGACGTGATGTTGAACAGTGCATTGTTCTTGGGATCATTTCATTCTCTCAACTGCTGGCAAGAGCTTCAACTGTGCCTGTACCGTTTTTGCTTGCTTCTTTGCCTCCTGGAGTTGTGACTCCAGTGTCTTCAGTTCAGGATCCTCAGTAAGTTGCTCATAAGTCTGCGCACTTCTACTGCTAAGTTGTTGACATTCCAAAGCTAATTCTTTGATCCTCTCAACTGCGCTCCGGGAAGTGGCGTCTCTTTGGTCTCGCACGTCCTGCGGAGTACTTGGTACTATTTGTAGCTCTAGATCTATTATTCTCTATTGAAGTTATTGGATGGCTTCAACAAACTGTGCTACTTGATGCTCCACTGGGTCTTCCTCCTTTTGCTCTAAGCCCGTCATAGAGCGAAGTGCTCTGCTGACTGCTTCTTTTACTCGAACCTGCTCCGTGAGAAACTGTTCTTTCTCATGCTGGATCTATGCCTTTTCCTCTTCAAACTTTGCTTGGAGGGTAGCCTTCTCTTGTTGCGCAACCCTGCGTTGCTCTATTACTTCCTCTTGTGCTTGCTTATTGTGGCATGTTTTGTTTCTTCATGTGCGCGATGAAGGCGGGCTTAAGTCGCATCAGCTAGTCTGCGGAGTTGGGTAGGATCATCTCCCAACTCTATTTCTTCTGATGGAGGGGGCGTAGTGGACACTGCGCGGCTGGAGTGAAGGGCCTGTTGTACCCCTCACAATGGACCTTGAATTTAATCTCGTTAAATGGAGGAAACTATCGGCTGAAGATTCCACTTGGGAAGATGAGTCTTTTATACATAAGCATCCAAATTTACTCAAGCATTGCAGACAACACTTCTCTTAAGGGGAGGGGCATGTTAAGCCCTAAATAGTGCCCCATTACCCCTTAATTGGGGCATATTACATTAGTAATGTTATTTTATTTATGTCGGCTTGAGTCCATTAGTTGGAATTGTACCTCCTAGTCTCCTATATATACCAAGAAGACATTTTCATTTGGAATCATCTTGTATTTGGACATTTCTGTGGGGTATAAGGAGGTTTCCCCTTGGAAGAGGCTTATTACCTGAAATTTTGTCTTTTTCAAGGCGTTGAGTACTTATTCTGAGGTTTTTCTATGCTATATTGATATTTGGTTCTTAACATATTCCAAAAAGAAAAAGTTTATTTTCAACTTATCATATGTTATACATCAATTTCATAAATGTCAAGTGCAGTCCATGAAATGGAAATGGTTTGGGTGATGAATTTTGAGAAAATATGTCCAAAAAAAGTAAAATTAAATGGTTTGGATGTGACAACATTTTTTTGGGTGATGCATTTTTAGAAAATCTGCCAAAAAATCAAAAGTTTATTCTCAACTTATCATATGTTATACATTAATGTCATAAATTTCAAGTGCATTCTATGAAATGGAACTGGTTTGGGTGATGAATTTTGAGAAAATCTAGCAAATAAGAAAAAGAAAATGGTTCTGATGTGACAAAACTTGATTTTTGGGTGATGAATTTTTAGAATATCAGCCAAAAAGAAAAATTATATTCTCAAATTGTCATTTGTTATACATAAATGTCATAAATGTCAAGTGCATTCCCTGAAATGGAAATGATTTGGGTGATGAATTTTGAGAAAATCTACCAAAAAAAAAAAGTAAATGGTTTGGATGTGACAAAATTTGTTTATTGGGTGATGCATTTTTAGAAAATCTACCAAAAAGTAAAAGTGTATTCTCAATTTATCATATGTTATACATAAATGTCAAGTGCATTTCTTGAAATGGAAATGGATTGGGTGATGAATTTTGAGACAATATGCCAAAAAGGAAAAAGTAAATGGTTTGGATGTGACAAAATTTGCTTTTTGGGTGATGCAATTTTAGAAAATCTGCAAAAAACTAAAATTTTATTCTCAACTTATCATATGTTATACATAAATGTCATAAATTTCAAGTGCATTCCGTGAAATGGAAATGGTTTGGGTGATGGATTTTGAAAAAAATGCCAAAATAAAAGTAAATGGATTGGATGTGACAAAATTTGTTTTTTTTGGTGATGCATTTTTAGAAAATATGACAAAAAGAAAAAGTTTATTCTCAACTTATCATATGTTATACATAAATGTCATTAATGTCAAGTGCATTTAGTGAATTGTAAATGATTTGGGTGATGAATTTTGAGAAAATCTTCAAAAAAAGAAAAAGTAAATTCTTTGGATATGACAAATTTTTCTTTTTGGGTGATGCATTTTTAGAAAATCTGCCAAAAAGTAAAAGTTTGTTCTCAATTTATCATATGTTATACATAAATGTGATAAATTTCAAGTGCAATCCGTGAAATGGGATATTTTAAGGGATATTTTAAGTGTGGGAGTAGTGAGTTGACAAACAGGAGCCGATGTTGCGTCTCGGTCATAAGGTATTTTAGTTTTCCCTTTAGTCGCTTGAATCTCTGGTCAATCTCCCATACAGACTCTCCTGGTTTTCGTCTTATCTCGATCATCTCATTCATGTACTAATCCTCTGAGCTTGGCTCTTGGAACTCATTTATCAATAATTTCTTAATGTCTGCCAGTGTTCTTGTCGTCCTAGGGGCACTGTTTGTGTCTAGACTCATGTACCAGTCTAGTGCACGGTCTCTTAGTGTAATCGCTAGTTGCGTGAGTTTGGTATCTTCATCATTGATCTGCTTTGCTTCCCAGATATTTGCACAAATGAACAAATGCTTCTTTGGGTCTTATGTTTCTTCCCCTCGAAATTCTAGTAATCTGATAGTGGGATCGTGTCCTTCCATTCTGAATGTTGAACTACTACCTCCTCCGCGTGGTGTAGATACTTGACTAGTGCTGCCTAAACTAGCTCCTCCAGTTGTTTCTCCTTGTGTAGATGTGTTTCTTGCTGTCGGACTTCCTCCAAACTTCGGTTGTCTAAACGACGATGTTCTCTTTGGTGTATTAGTCGCACATGGGTTTATCGGTTCCACACTGACATTAATATGGATAAGATGGTTGCCTTCTCCTCCTATTCTTGGACCTCTCGTATGTTGCGCGCAGGATTTCCTCAATCTGCTCCACAGCCCAGAGATCCTCTACCTCTTCCTCATCGCTCACCAAGCCTTCCCTCGCGGCTACGACTCTCTTCTTGGTATTCACCTTATATTGGTAGGGTACTCCGCTACGTGTCGTTCCTGTTGACGCCAAGATCCACTTGATCTGGTCATCATCCATCATGATTGGGTCTAAGGGTTCCTCCTCATTCTTTCCTTTATCCTTACCTCCTTCCATTTATCCTCTCTCTCTCTCAGTGTTTTTCCCCCTTCCCCCATGCACGCAGGGAAGTTTAGCTGTTTGATTCCATTGTCATTACACCTTTGTTATATAGCAGTATCTTAATAGAAGTATACAAGGATTGAATGTACCTTCCTCGAGGTCCACGTAGAAATTCTTTCTCTGTTGCGCTGTATGACTTCATTGTGTCAACTACAAATTCTGTGATGAAACCTGCCACAATACTGTCAAGCCAAAAGTCTACTACACGGGTGAATTTGTTGTTCACCTGCTGTAACTGCTCAATCTGTACCGGAGTCCAATCTAGTTGTCGAATCTGGTTCGTCACATAGTTATCCTTCAACCTTAGTATCCACTCTTGTAGTAGATGTGGAAAATCATAGAAAAAGACTTCGTGTAAATCAATAAACACGTATTTGTCCAGATATTTTCGAGGTGTGATTCTAGGGTTTCTATTGTCTTTCTGTGCAAACTCTAGCTCTTTGGTTCTCAACCAGCCTTCGATTTTTGCTTTCGTGGGGTTCCAAGGTCTCAACATTCCCTTCTAATAGCTCATTGCTCTTCTTGTTTCGCTTGTTCTTTTCTCGTTCAATCTATCTCATCTACTCAGTCCTCTCTTGTTCCTATTAACACGACAACATAACCATTTGTTGGTTACTACTTTCCTTTACCGTCTGAGTTATTGACCTAGGGTTCATGTCTTTCGGGTTTCCAACAAATCCTCTAAAACTATCGGCCCTCCTAGTAGACCAAAAGGCAACACAGTACACAAAATGCACTACGCAGTCTCACCCAAGATAGATTTAAATGGGTGGTTGTAAGACTCAGGTGTTTACAGGCTAGGATTGAGTATGAGATAGGGGCTTATTATTAGGAGCCATGTACTACGAATCATGATTGCAATCTACTATTGCTCACAGGTGTGTGTTTATCTCTCACAGTTTATTTCCCGAACAACACAATCATATTCCATAACAATGTATTAACTTATTCATTAACCATAACAACTAACTGCTGAAAGAAAACAAAGATGTACATGAATTCATCACATTACACAGATATTACCGCGGTTCACCCCCTCCTGGGCTACGTCCACAAAGATTTGGCTCTTGGCTATTTTATTATGGTAGTTATGCATTTCCAGCGCCGCGCGCTTGCAATTCTCCTCAAACTGGTAAGATCTGTATGAGGCGAACCAGATCGCACCAGGCTCCACAGTCTGCGATCTAATCCTCAGATCTTCCTTATCTCCTTTGTTCTTATCTCAACAACTTACAAAAATGATTCATAACAGTATTACATAACGCATCAACTCGTACATACTATGATGGAGTATTACAAAAGTCGAACTAATACAAAAGAGAACCAACCTCCCTTCTCTATGATACCTATGTATCTATATTTATATATATCGGGCTCTTCAGCCATTTACAATGTATTACCAAAACTCTAACCCTACTGACATTAGGTCTTCCTCCCATGCACGCATGTTGTTTTTCCTCTAGCTGTCGTTTTCCTTGTGCACGCTTTCTTACATGCGCGCATGTTGTGTTACCTTCCAGTTGTTACTTCATTTTTTGCACGCTTTCTTTCCCACAATCATCCTTATTTCCACTTTGGCCTGGTGCCAACAACAGTGGTTATAATCCCGATTCTTTTTTTCCAAGCATGTATAGACAAGGCCATGATGATATGGTGGTGTTTACATGTGCTTCATGGGTTTGGTGGACCTTGATTCATTTGTGGATTGCTTGCATGGTCAGCGCAATGTCGAACACTTTGTCAAGGGTTTATAAAAGACCTTAGGTCTAGTGTTCAAGCCATATATAGAAAAGTAAACGTATGCTCTCAATGACGGGTTCATAAGGGGGTCAAGTTGAACGCTTAGTAGAGGTTTCGAAGTAGAAAGAATGAAAAACCCTCAATCGATGGTTTATTAAACTCTCTATTGAAACTTTGTATAGAGTCACATTGGACCCTTGGTTGAGGGTTTATTGATCTCCAAGAACTCTCAATCCCTTAAACAAGGGTTTCCATTGACTAAACCACTCGGTCTAGGATTTGAAAAGACCCTCTATCAAAGGTCCACATAGTTTACCTTTTCCCACAACTCTTGCCAAAAGTGGGTTTGTCACATATTCACCTTGTTCTAAAGTTGAGCAATAACAAATAGAATTGAATGTGTAAAGCAAAAAAAGAAAAACACTACAAACTAACTATACAACCTAACCATACGAACTTCAAACTCCATATAACATGTATAAAATATTTTAATAAAACAAGGTAAAGCACCTCACATTTTATTTTATGATATTTTCATTCACCCTAGTTTTCTCTAAAGTAAATTATGTATATAATATACATATATAACTTTTCATATTATATAGACTTTATGTATATGATATACATATATAATTTTTCATATTATATTATATAGTTTCCTTTACCTTGAAATATCACATATTATTAATAAAAATCATAATTATAACTTTTCATATTATATAAACTTTATGTATATGATATACATATATAATTTTTCATATTATATTATATAGTTTCCTTTACCTTGAAATATCACATATTATTAATAAAAATCATAATAAAAAATATAAATCAAGAAAATCAACTTTTATTAAAAGGAGAATATGTTGTGAAAATATGACCATTAAATTATGAATTATATATGGAAATTCACATAGGCACAAAAATAGCATACAAGAAAAGTTGAGACAGGTGGGATCTCTCGGGGCAATTATCTATTAAGAATGTGTATATGGTGTTGGAAAAAAAAATGGATTCACAACATTCGAGGATGGAGGAAAGCATTGTGGTCTTGGGACTGCCCTTTGAAAATTAAGCTTTTCATCTAGGTAGCAGTTGAGAACATAATTCTATCATGGGAAATACTTCAACGTAGAGGTTTTATAGGTTCGAGTTGTTGTATTCTATGCAAGAAGAATTTAGAAACAACTCAACATTTGTGTGTTGAGTGTGGTTTCACTTTGGCTGTTTGGGGAAAGGTAAAAATATCCACAAACATCTCGGGTTCCTAGGCTGGTAACTCTTTAGCGGAGTGCTTCAAACTGTGGAATGATCATAACTATTTGTATTCATCTTTGTCGTCACTAATCTGTTGGTTTATTTGGAGGGAAAGAAATTCAACGATTTTTTAAGACGGTGTTCCCTTTGTTCAGAAAGTGGTTCACCGATCATTATTTTCCATGAGTGATCCGGATTATTTTCGGCATGAAATGAGAGCGGAGATATAATAAGGAAATGCACAGAGATATTGCAGATATTTAATAATATAACAAAAATGTATCAGAGATGCAACCATAAACACAGATATACAGTAATACACGATTTCTATTAATCAAAGAAATGTGCAAAGACTGTAAAAAATATAGAGTGAAAGACTTGCTAGAATGGTGGCAGCTTATCTCTGAGAAGAGATGTGACGTCTATTCACATTCGCAAGAAGATGATTACAATGAGGCTCTGAAGGCCTTTTTTTACAATAAACGGGAATGCCAAAAGTCTTAGACATCCAAAAACCTAACCCTAGGAGATGAAGCGCCAAAAGTCATGTGGGCCCCATTTTGGGTAAGTTAGTACATCAACTTCCCAGGGTCGTAACTTTTGCATACGATCTTCGTTTTAGGCGTATGATAGCTCGTTGGAAAGGTATCGTTGAGGAGATTCATTTTGGGGGCTCAATCATGCCTTTGGCTATCATTGAGAACCTCGATCTCGAAAAACCTTCATTTAGGCCCTCAAAATGACCCCAGAAGTTAAAACTTGCTAAAAATAGTAAATTGTCAAAATTGCCAGAAAGTT
>JASDQU010010157.1:156780-178336 GCA_032191745.1 Picea mariana | reverse complement strand
CATTGCTCGAATCCAGTCAAGAAATTCCTCAGTGTCTAAATTTCCTTCATACATCGAGATGTCAATCTTGGCTCTAGCACCTAATTTGACAACTGCTCTCAACAAGCATTCTTCCTTATCATCCTCATCTACAGCTTCTGCTTCGACTTCTATGTTTTCGATTTATGCCTTGTTGATGTTTCCAACATTAGCCGCTCTCATTTTTTCTATTTCCATGACATCTAGCCTCACACACAATATTCTCATATCCCTTTCCATAACTCTATTGGCTACAAGTGGATCGACATGTCTTCTATGCAGCATTGTGCTAACATTTATCTTCCTCCCTACACAAGTCAATTTTGTACTCTGCTTTGATACCACTCCTGGCGCAAACCCCCTTCCATCCAAAGGGTTGCTTGACCTCATGGTCTTATATCATTTGAATATCTAAGTTGGAGTGACTCCTTTTGTCCCCACGACACCCAAACTTATCTCACCCACACACACAAGCTCCTTCGCAAGTTACCAGGGATACGACCGTGGGTTTGCCTCCTTCGTGGTTTCAAATTTTAGGGATATTCCAAATCATTTCTTCACTCCTTCCCAAAGCACTCAGCTCTGAGTCTCCAAACTTACGCCACACATCTCCTCAGATCCGTCGGCCCCACAATGGTTTGGATTTCAGGACTCACAAAACTCTAGATCTTTCATCCACAACCTCAAAAATCCTGACTTCCTAACTCTTGGATCCTGTCGCCATGTGTTCTCTTGTGAGAAATGATCGATATTGAATCGCGACTTCAGATTTCGTGACCCAAGCTTCGTCAAGGTTCCAACTTGTTGAAATACAAAATATCAAAATAATTCGTAGATATCCCCCATGTAGCTTTACTAGATCTAACAGTTTGGAATCATTCTTCTCCTCATGAGAACGAACCTTGTACTCACTGGCTTCGACAAGAAATCCAAGGTCTCCTTTCCTTGAAACTTTCTACTGCTCTCCTTCCTGAGCTTTCCTTCTTTGATTTGTTCCTCTGAACAACCTATTCAACAATTAGTCGAATTCCTAGCCTATGCACACCTTGCTACAAACTTCACTCCTTATTCACTTCTATGTGAATGATTTTGCACCCCTTACGACTGTTCTCCAACCGCTTTTAAATCCCTCATGACTAAATCACGCTATCCTTCCTTAGTCTTCGAGTATGAAAAAATATATTCTTAACTCCTTGCAGAAGTCAATGCAATCCTTGCATGCATGTTAGCTTCACTATTTTTCCTGAGCTTTAGAGTCAAAACAGACTCAGTCATGCACTCCTTGCGGACACTATGCACAATTTTCACCCTCTGACGAAAAAGAAATACCTGGGACTTATCTATTTTACTCAATAACTCATACATTCAACAAATCAAATGCATCCATGGATTCAAGAATAGAAATAACAAAGAATTGAAAAATAACAAAAAATCCACCATTCATTCAGATAGATACACAACCAACACACATTTGGGACAATATATCATTGTTATATTCATCCACTGAAATTGATATACGTACATACACTGTTCTTCACTATTCCTTGACCTATATTAGATAGGTTCAACTATTGCTCGGTTCTTCTCTATCCAAAACAAGAAAAAAAATCCATGCTAACAACAACCTCTCCTAGGTAATATTACAAATATTTTATACAAAGAGATGCTCTTCGAGCATTCCCTCCAACTACTCTATGCTACTTTAAATAAAATTAAATGACACTAACTACTTAACGCCTATTATAATAAATATTGCGTCAGATAGGTAAGAGCGCAAGATCCAACGCTATAATACGATCTGATCCATAAAACAAATACATTTCCCCATCGGATTTCATGATGGTTAAACCTTCAAACATTTAAGACATTCATTATTCAAAAATTTCTCTCAGATGTCACATTAATACATTGATCAGTTTGAAATTCAAAATATTTCAAAATGTGCGCTAGTGCACCCAGTTGTTCTCCACACTTGTGCTTCGCTAGCGATGCTCCTGCACCATACTCCCTTGGTTGAACAATTCATGCACTCCAGTCCATTAGAAACTACACTGATCTTCCATGCTTCTGGATCTCTGCTTCACTAACCCAACTGGCATCCTTTGATGGTATTCCTTTCCATTTCACCAAGTATTCAAAATACGTTTTTATTCTAGTCTTCTTACCAACCCTTTGATCTATGATCTTGTCCATCTATGGCTTCTCGGCTACATGAATTTGTTTCTCCCACTAAATTTTCCTTTGATCTTCAGCTCCTTCGGTTCCATCTTCCCTGTAAAGGTACATGTATGTAATGTTGAATATGGGCGATATACCCACGTCTTCCGGTAACTCTAACTCATAAGAATTCTCGCCAATAGGGATGATTTTAAGGATGGAAATTTATTTTAAAATGTAGAAACCTTGGCGAATCTTACTAATCCTTCATATTCCAACTATAAAAAAAATTCGATATTTTTGCAAAATTATTCAAATTTCTAAATATTTTATATAGTTTATATAAAAGTTTGGCAATTTTTAAGGTAAAATAATTTTATCCTATAGAATTTGGGTGAATCATTTTTAGAATAATGAACATTGTTTTGGGAAAAACCATGGAAAATTAGCCCATGAGCGAAATTTAGCCCCTAAAATCATCCCTTCTTGCCAAACTTCCTCAAGATTTTACATGGATCTATCTTTTTCAACTTCAGTTTATTATACGTTCCCCTCGTGAATCTTTCCTTCCTTAGGTTTTCTAGAACTTGATCTCCAACTTAAAATTCAAGCCTTCTTCTATGTTGATAAGCTCTGCGCTTGTATTCACTACTAGTTTTCTTCAACTGCTGCTTGACCTGATTGTGAAGTTCCTGCATCTCTACAACGAAATCTTCTGCTCCTGCACTTCTAAAATCATCTTGCTTCAGATCTCTTAATTCTGAAAGCCCTCTCGGATTCATTCCATAAACGATTTGAAATGGACTTTTCCCAATGCTCCTATTGACCGAGTCATTATATGCGAACTCAGCTTGTTCTAGAATTTAATCCCACTGACTATGGTGTTCAGTGACCAAACTTCTCAGCAAATCTCCTAGGCTTCTATTCACCACCTCGGTCTGTCCATCTGTTTGTTGATGATATACATAACTAAAAGATAGTTTTGTCCCCAAATTTTTCCACAACATCCTCCAAAAATGACCAACAAACTTGGTATCCCTGTCTAAAACTATACTCATGGGAAATCCATGGAGTCTTACAATCTCCTTGAAAAACAAGTTTGCAACATGTGTTGCATCACTGGTCTTCTAGCATGGGATAAAGTGTGCCATCTTCGAAAATCTGTCCACCACCACAAATATGGAATCACTTCCTCTTTGTGTTCTTGGCAATCCCAACAAAAAATCCATGCTTATCTCATCCCAAGGACTCTCTGGAATAGGCAATGGTTGATACAATCCATTGTTTTGTTTCTTTCCCTTGGCATATTTATAAATTTTATAGTTGTTCACAAATTTCTTCACCTCCACCCTCATACCTAACCAATAATATGAACTGACTACTTGAGAAAATGTTTTGTCATGGATGAAGTGTCCAGCTAGACCTCCCCTATGTTTTTCTTTCAGCAAATTATCCCTCATTGAGCATATATGTATACAAAAATGGCATCCCTTGAACAACAACTCAACCTCAATCAGATATTCAACCCACTGGATTCTTTCCCTGAGCACATGATTCACACATGCTTCATATGCTTCTCCAAAGTATGGATCACTGTGGTACATTTCCTTAAGGTGATCGAACCCCAAGCTTCTGATTTGAAATTCATGTAGAATTAAAATCCTCCTGCTCAATGCATCAACAACCTTATTATCATTTCCATAAATATGTTTAATGATAAAAGTGAAATTTTTCATAAAATCTATCCACTTAGAATGTTTCTGGTTTAACTTCTCCTATTTGGTTATGAATCGCAAAGTGTGTTTGTCACTATATAAAACAAACTCCTTTCGTATGAGATAATATCTCCATTTCTTCAATGCTTGGATTATGGCATAGAACTCTTTGTCATATGTGGAGTAATTATGTTTCGCTTCATTCAAATTCTCACTCAAATATGCAACAGGTATGTTGTCTTAGATTAATACCACTCCAATTGAAACTCCACTTGCATCACACCTTACCTGAATCATCTTTACGAAATACGGTAGAACCAAAATCAGTTTTTCAATTATCTTCTCCTTCAATATGTTGAAGCTCCTCTTAGCCTCCTCTGTCCATTTGAAAGACTTATGTCTTTTCTTTACTATATCCATCATCTGAGCACTAACCTTGCTAAAATTCTTGATAAACTTCCGATAAAAACTTGCTAACCCATGGAATCTCCTTACCTCAAATATATTCTTTGGTGAAGTCCATTCGTTGATATCTTTCACCTTTTCGGGATCCATCTTCAACTCATTTGAATAAATAACGGAATCCAAATAAATGAGCTTTGTCTTCAAGAAAGAGTACTTTTTCAAATTGATCAACAACTTCTCTTACTACAGCCTCCTCATCACCAATGTTAAATGTCTCAAGTGTTCCTCCTTACTCTTGCTAAACACTAGTATATCATCTATATACACAATCACGAACTTACCAATGAAATCCTTTAATACTTCATTCATTAGTCCAATAAAAGTGCTTGGGGTATTTGTTAAGCCAAATGGCATAAAAATCCATTCATATAACCCCTCATTCGTCTTGAATGTTTTTTTCCACTCATCACCTTCTCTCATCCTGATCTGGTGATATCCACTTTTCAAGTCTATTTTTGAAAAATAGTTGGCGTCGCTTAAGTAGTCCATCAAGTCATCGAACCTTGGTAATGGAAATATATATCTGATGGTAATATTGTTTATGGATCTCTAGTCCGTACACATTCTCCATCCTCCATCCTTCTTTGGACTTAATACAGTTGGCACTACACATGGACTCAAAATTTGTCTAGCCAATCCTTTGTCTAACAGATCTTAAACCTGTCTCTTCACTTCCTAATTCTCTTGAGGCATTAATCTGTATGCTTTTTTATTCGGCAGTATTTCTCCTGGTATCAAGTCAATATGATGACTGATGCTCCTGATAGGTGGTAATGAGCTTGACAACTCATCCACTACAATAACATCAAAGTTCTCTAGGAGCTCCTGAACTTCCTTAGGCAAATATTCCAATGAGGTACTGGTAAGGATAACCCTTGGTTTCCTCACAACAACAAATTCCATCTCCTATTCCTCCTTTACTTCACTCAGGAGTTCCTTCCCACTCATGAGAAGTATGCTCACGCTGGATTCCTCTTTCACCTTCTTCTCCTCAATTTGCAGGAACTTGTGTGTCCTACCATTCTTCTCTATTGTGTACGTGTTTCTCCTCCCATAATGAATAACATTCCTATCATATTTCTAGGTTATTCCCAATAAAACATGATAGATATCCATAGGAATCACATCACATAGGATCTCATCCCTATATCCTCCTATTTTAAAATTAACTAGGCATTGTTGAGTAACTGTTACCTGATGACCTTTCTACAACCCCAAGACTTTGTATGACATTGGATATCCATTTGCCTCCATCTCTAGATTCTCCACCATCTTTATGGATACTAAGTTGTCAGTTCTCCCACTGACAATTATCACGTCGCAAACTCTGTCCTTTGTTTTACAAGTAGTCCTAAACAAATTGTTCCTCTGCACTAGCTTTTCAGTTTCCGGATCTTGTTTCAAAAGAACCTTCATCATCATCAGGGAACTTCCATCCTCTGCACCTTCTTCCTCAACATCCCACTTCTACCCTTCCAAAATGTGAGATTCACCTCCTCTCTTTATCGTGGGGAAATCCCAAGACATATGTTTTGTCTTTCTGCATGCATAACACCTCACTTATCCTCCTCTTCCTTTTTCTCTACCTCTGGGAAAACAATATTTACCACCACTCTACCTCCCTGAGGAAATTCCTCCTCTCTCAGAGTGACTATGTGGTTTCTCTGCCTTGTCTTTGGGTTTCTGTGTCTTATCCTGGGAAACTCCTTTGCCTCTGTTCAAGCTTCAACCTCTATTTTGTTGATTCTTTTTTCTAGCCAACTTCTCTTCTACTTTCATCGCCATTTGATATGCATCCTTTACAGTCCTGACCTTCATCATAATGATTTCATCTTGAATTTCGTATCTCAGGCCATTAATGTATTTAAAAACCTTCTCCTCATATCTCTCTTTTTGTTGAGCTCTAATATTCAATTTCCAGAACTCTTTTGTGTACTCTTTCACAGTCAATCCTCTCTATCTCAGGTTCCACATCCTCCTAAATAGATTTATCGCGTAATCCTTCGGCATGAATTTCCCCTTCAACTTGGCTACCATTCGATCTCAAATCTTGATATCTTTCTTACCTTTTCTCCTTCTATCAGCCTGTAGTTCATCCCACCACAATGTTGCATGTCATTTTATCCTAGTGACAACATGTGTCACTTTGTTATCCTCTTCAACATCCTCGTAGTCAAAATACTTATCCATTGCTCAAATCCAATCAAGCAATTCCTCAGTGTCTAAATTTCCTTCATACATCGGGATGTCAATATTCGCTCTGGCACCTAATTTCACAACCGCTCTCAAAAAGCATTCTTCAACATCATCCTCAACTACAGCTTCTACTTCGAATTCTACATTTTCAATTTCTGCCTCGCTGATGTCTCTAACATCAGGTGATATCCTTTGTGTTGTTTCCATGGCATCCATCCTCACACACAATTCTCTCATCTCCCTTTCCATATCTTTGTTGTCTACAGGTGGATCAACACATCTTCTAGGCGGCATTGTGTTGACGTTTATCTTCCTCCCTACAGAAGTCAATTGTGTACTCTGCTTTGATACCACTCCTAGCCCAAACCCCCTTCCCTCTAAAGGGATGTTGGACCTCCTAGTCTTGGATCATTTGAATCTCTGAGTCGGAGAGACTCCTTGGATAGACGTGACACCCAAACTTATTTGACCTACACACACAGGCTCCTCTGCAAGTGACCACGTCTATGACCATGGGTCTACCTCCTTCACGGTTTTGGATTTCAGGGATATTCTGAATCCTTTATTCACTCCTTCCCAAAGCACTCAACTCTGAGTCTCTGAACTCATTCCATGCATCTCCTCAGATCCGTTGACCCCACAATGGTTAGGATTTCACGACTCATGAAATTTTAGATCTTTCATGCACAACCTCCAAACTCCTGATTTCTAAATTCTTGCATACTGTCGCCACATGTTCTCTTGTGAGCAACGGTCTAGATTGAATCATGACTTCAGATTTCGCGACTTGACCTTCATCAATGGTTCCAACTTGCCGAACTACGAAATATCGAAATACTTCATAGCTTTACCAGATCTAATAGTCTGGAATCATTCTTCTTCTCCTGAGAACAAACCTTGTACTCACTAGCTTCAACAAGAAATCCAAGGTCTCCTTTCCTTGAAAATTTCTGCCGCTCTCCTTCCTCAGCTTTCCTTCTTTGATTTTTTCCTCTGAACAACCTATTTGACACTTAGTCGAATTCTTGGCCTATTCACACCTTGCAATAGACTTCACTCCTCATTCACTTCTCTATGAATGATTTTGCACCCCTTGTGACTATTCTCCAACCTCTTTTAACTCCCTCATGATTGAATCACGCTGTCCTTCCTGAGTCTTCAAGTCTGAAAAACTCTATTCTGTACTCCTTGCATGTGTGTAAGTTCCGCTATCTTTCCTGAGATTTAGAGTCGAAATAGACTCAATCACACACTCCTTGCGGAAACTATGCATACTTTTCACCCACTCACAGAAAATAAATACCTAGGACTTATCTATTTTCCCCAATAACTCATACATTCAACAAAGCAAATTTACTCATAGATTCAAGAACATAAATAACAAAGAATTTAAAAATAACATAAACTCTACCATTCATTTAGATAGATACAAAACCAACACACATTTGGGACAATATATCTTTGTTATATTCATCCACTGAAACTGGTACACATACATACACTATTCTTCACTACTCCTTGACCTATATCAGATAGGTTCAGCTATTGCTCGATTCTTCTCTGTCCATAACAACAACAAAAATCCATGCTAACAAAAACCTCTCCTAGGTAATATTACAAAGATTTTATACAAAGAGACTCTCTTCGAGCATTCCCTCCAACTAATCTGTGCTACTTTAAATGGAATTAAATGACACTAACTACTTGTTGACGGGCGAAATAGTCTGTCTGTCAATTGAGAGAGTGGAACCGGTCTGGGGTTGTCTAAATAACCCAAGCCGTTTGGAATGAACCACCCTGACGGGTTTAACGGCTCCATTGGCCGCTCTTAAGTCGTAGGAAAACCAAAGAGAAAACTAATCTAAACTAACTAATCTGACTAAAACAAATAAAAATAACTAAAACTAACTAAAACTAATAAAACTAACTAAAACTAACTAAAAGAAACTAAAATAACTAAAACTAAACTAATACACTAATCTAATTAAAACAATCTATTAAATAAAACCAAAACTAAATACTAATTACACTAACCATTCTACTAATTAACCATCTAGCTATCAATTATAATACAGCTTATTCACAAATATACAATATACACAACTGGCATATTTAAATAAAACCTGTAAAACTCAAAAGCTTTCTGTCCTAAGACAGCCAGAGATCTTTTTGATTTTTTTTTATATATTATGAACAAGAAATAAAACTAACTGAAATTAAACGATCTAATATACTAAATTTAACTTAAAGTAATATCTGAAATAAACTACTAATAAGAACAGTAAACAAACAAGCGACTAACCGACCTGGAAGTGCTCCTAATTTGTCCTGCGTTTGTTGACTTCAAAGCTGGTCGGAGGAAGGAAACTCGCACCGGTTGATCCAAAAGATTTTCGTAAACGATTAGCTGTGTTGCTCTTTGAGTTATTTGCAGGACAATCAAGACATAAAAATTCATAACAACTATATGATTATAAATTTCTGTAATAAGGGAAACCTGTTATGCAAAAAACTTATATTAAATAATTCAATTCATGAAGAAGATAAACCTGTCATTCACAAACTGAATTAGACAATTGTTATATCTTTTATACAATTGGAAGAAACCAGATATGGATTACAGTGATTAAAATTATATCATTTTCACATGATCAAGATAGCTAAAGTAGTCATAAACCATATACAAATTGATATACACAACATGAAACAAAATGCTGATATAATGAGAAGCTAAAGCTGTGTCAAAACACCAAATTTTGCTTCAGTCTGTATTATAACTCCATATCCTTGTTCTCCCATGAATGAGGATGAACATTATTACAAAAATCATAAGTATATATAAGTCTCTCCACAGGGTAAAACCTCCCTGTGGATAATATCAAAATGTTTTACATAATCTAGGAAATATCCCAAAATCAACTAAACTAGGAAATTAAAATGGAAGTGAAATCTTTGAAATATCCCCTAACTGTTCATCAAATCCATTGCCATTTCGAATTGATCTGCAATAGACCAAAAATAATCAATTAGAAAGACATTTCATCAGCAAAACAATAAAAAATTGACCCTACAGACTTAGCTACAGAATCATCTGATTCTGTAGCTAGTCTAAAATAGCATACAGGATCAGATAGAGATCAAACGAAATACCTTTTTTTTTTAAATAATCCAATTAAATTTTCTTTTAATAAACATTAAAAAATGAATCACTAATGGTTCAAGTAAATTTATCATTCAAATTAAACAAAATCGAAAGGGATGCAATCGAAACAGGATAAGAATGCTCTGTTTTTTTAGTTGCCATAAAATCGGGTCAAATAGTAACCAAACTATTTCATATCCAAATGAAATTAACAGTGAATCATATCATATAAGATACGATGTAATCTGATACAATCATAATCGATACAATCATAATCGAACACAATCATAATCGATTTGTTACGACTGTAACAATGTGCATAAGATTCATATTGTTTTAATCAAATACCAATATGGAAAGGCTGTTATGATTATAGTCAAATAAAACATTCATAACAACATCCACCAAACTTTGCCATAGACTCTGATTGCTAAGCGTTACACAGTCAACATACAGGATCAACTAGTGATCACAACCATCAACAGCAATGATAATCATAAACTAGGCAACAATCGAAACAAATCGTGACTGAGTCAAATATAGAAACAAATCGTAATCCTGGGCATAATCACTTTCGTTCCCCAAATCAAATTTAAACAATATATTTGTTGCAATTCGAACTGATAACACGGTCAAACAATGCGAATCGATTGGTTGAGTATAACAGTTATGATTCGTATCTATTCGCAATTTGGTTATGCATTAATAGAATGGTATTCTAATTGGTCGAAAAAGACATGGAATATAAAATCATAACAATTAACCATTATTGCCAACCATATCGTATAGAATATAACCAATTTGAATCGAAACATTGACTGTGTTCGAAATTGAAATACCAAAAATAGCCTGTGTTTAGAAAAGATATTAACAGCTTCAATAAGCAACAGAGTATCCAATTTAAGCCAACTCAAAACAATCAAATCCATACCACTATCAATCGAATCAAAGCTAAATCCAATCAATGCTAATCTGGGAAACAAAATTTGATTAATCAAAACAAAACTATGCATATAGTGCATGCTTATGTGTCAAAGCGAATCCACATTGTAAACAGAGCTTATGTGTTTGTCATATAAACAGGTGATAGTCATACCAGTGAGGCTGCTCTAGCTATGCCAATTTTGAATTGATGACCGTTGTAGCTGACTTCACATTCTTAAACTAAATAGAACCTGTTGTTCGTTGTTTCTTATCAGTGGCTGGCGATTTAGCCTTTTGACTGGTGAGCCTTGCAACTTGATCCTCTAGAGCATGAATTCTGGACTGTAGCATTGGCACATCAAGGTAATACCTTTCTAACCACAAGCCACACTAATCACATGGTGGAGCAGCTGGTTCGGATAGAGCAGGAGGGGGTTTTGACGAGTCACCGGGGGTTTCATAAGGCATTTTAATGCCTGGATAATTAGGATCATTTCATAAGCAAGGTGGTAGGTTTTTCACAAATTCGTATGAGGGTTTATCACACAGACCTTCCGAATAGGGATACTCACTTGCCAGGTAACGTTCAACCTCCGAGTCAGAATCTTCGCTCACCATGATAGGGTCAGGGTTGACAGGAGGTCTCGGTTTGTTTCTTGCCATGAAAGAGATTAATCAGGCATTCTTTTTGCCTTTGGAATTCGCAGTAGGTTTGTCTTTAGGCCTTTTAGCCACAGGTTTAACAATTTCGACATCTTTGGTCACAGAAATGGGTAGGTCAATAGGTGAGTCGGGTAGGGGTTTAGGTAACAGAGAACTGTAAGGCACAGGGGGTACAGACTTGCTCTCGCTCACCACAGGTTTGTCAACCTGTGGTGGGCTTGAGTCCTCAAAATTATTGCAATTAAGAAAATCATTCCAACAGTCTCGGTGTAACCCCAAATGACAGACCACAAGCATTTTAATTAACCCAAAGTGAAAAAGGTTGTTATTGGCCTAGTTCTGTTTGTATCTTTTAGACATTTTAAACAGAATCCTATGCAGGTAATAAGGCATATTAATCTCATAGCCCATGAAAACCATAAGTAGCCGAAGGTGGTACAAGAAAACGAAACCATACCGGCCCTCGCAGGTGATAAACTGCTTGGTTATCATCAGCAAGTCGTGCCAACGTTTCTTGAGCATATTCGCAGGAAAACCTTTGTCATAGGAGCTCACCCTTCGTGACTGGAAGAGTAATGTCCATGGGACTTCTTCCACTTTGCAATTTTTTGACCATTTATGTCCAGTAGCAGGCAGACCAGTAGCTAAACTGAGAAATTTCTCGTCAATTTCCAGTTGCACATCCCCAACTTTGGCTCGGCAACCATCAAAGGTTAATGCAAATTGCCAAGCCACGCAAGGGTTAAAACCATCAAACCTTTATATGAACGAGAGCCATCCAAATTCCTCAAGGTCGTTGTAAGCACCGTCGAACATCAACAATGCCTGGCTACCATTGGGTTCAGCCTTTACAACCGGAGCCATGGTGTGGGCGCATGGTAGGGTTTGGATTGAACACAACAATACACAGGAGCAAAAATCATTTGGACTAACAGCTACGAGTGCTCAAAGGGGAGGCAACTTAATGTGCGCGTGCGAGGGTGGTGGGATTATCACCACCATGCAACATAGTAATGGCAAAGTACAGCGCTGTTCAATCAATCATAACATCGTTCAAACCATAATATTCGGCCAACCCAAGAATTAAACGGTGGATGGTATGCCAATGTATTGTTTGAAATCATGAACGTTCAATATAAAACCAAACCCAAAAATATGTGTCATTGTGATAATTCAAACCATTAAATCAAAACCCAAATGTTTAACCAACGCGTCATGTGTAATCAAACATTTATAAACATTGTGACCAATGATTTTATAAAATCGACAAGCCAAGAGCTTATAATAATAAGGATCACATTATATAAAACAAGATTAACCATGACCCTTATTTAACCAAGTATAACCCATAAATTTACATGCTCAATACCTTATCAATTAAATAAAAGTCAAGTTGCACAATCAAAGTAAGAATAGGCAAATGGACATAGCTCAAAAAATCATTCTAGCCACTTAATAATAAACCAAAGGTAAGTGCCTTTCAGAATATCAATGAAAAAAAATCATGATAGTTCAGACAACGATGGAGTTTTCACGCTTTTAGTCGTGAAAACTAAATCGAGAGCAACTTGCAAGTGTCGCGAGAAATGAAAATGTCTTCTATTTTCAAAATTCGACGACAATTTGAAGTTCAGGAGACATAGGTGTAGGCAGCTTTTAGGGAAATTGAAAAAATTGAATTGGCTGCCAACACTACTTAACGCCTATTACAATAAATATTGCGTCAAATAGATAAGAGTGTGAGCTCCAAATCTGTACTGCAATTTGATCCATAAAATAAATACATTTCCACATTGACTTCCATGATGATTCAACCTTCAAACATTTAAGACATTCTGATGCAGGAGCATCGTAAGCAAGCCATCAAAGCAAGCATAAGAGCAGAGGACAACTGGAAATGCACCAGCGCACATTTTGAGAATGTTTTAAATTTGAATGATAGAACATTTAATGTAATATCTAGGAGGATGTATTTGCATTTATGTTTGAAATATTGTAAACAGATCTTGAGCATTGCTCTCATCTTTCGTATATGGAGGCATTTAATTGTAATGAATCTAAAGTAGATAGATTTTAATTTCGATTAGATAGCTAGAGCAGTAGGAGGGAAAACTCTAGAAAGCTCCCTCGCATGTATTGTATTGTAAGAAGAAGAATTATTCTCATTGTAATTGTAAGTGGTAGAGAAATAGAGCATTGAGGAACAAAGATTGTAGAAGGTTGTATAAGTAGATAACTGTTTCTATTGAACCCATGTACATGAGAACCAAAATTAATATAAGAATATGTTGATTCCATTTCATGGTGTTGTCACGGTTACTATTTTCATCTATTGAATGGTGTGTTTACAGTTTGTTTATATTCCCTATTATGAATTTTCTTCAATGCTTTGTGTGTGTATGCTCGTGATTTCATGGTGAATGTATGAAGTTTGTGAGAAGGGAAGTATAAGTTTCAATTGTTTCTCTTCCCGAGAAATCCTGCAAGGAGTGCATTGAGAGTCCACAAAGAGTGCATTGACAAGATTCTGAGTTTTACCTCAGAAAAGCTTAGGAGAGATACCATTGCTCTTATATCAGTAGAAGTGAAAGTATAACAAAAATTTGTGCAAGGAGTGCACAGGACGGTCGAAGTCTTAGAATTTTTCAAGCAAGGAGAAGGGTTGAAGAACTATTGTTGTAGGGAAGTGCACAGAGTTGGAGATTTTAAATAACGAGAGGTTATTGTGACTGCCGCAAGGAGTTCCCACAAGAATCCTTTTGAAGCCTTGAGACCGTAGCAGAGGTCAATATCAGGAAGGATAGATAATTAAAAGAATTCAAGGGAAGAACGAGGTCTAAAGTCACCTTGCAGATGAAAAGTTCAGAAGGAAAGACGCCAAAGTATTTGGGTAGGAGTCTTTGAGAAGTCTGAATGGACAATTGAAATTCTCATAGGGAGAATCACCAAATTTCTGTGGACTGTGATGAGGGATTTTTCTCTCCTCCTTAAATAGGATTACATGAGGAGATAAGTGGTCTTTAATGGATGAAAATCCTATAGGAAACCAGACATCCTTGTCTAATCTTTTAAAGACTTATTGTTGTCCAAGTAATATTGATAAGGTTTGCATTTGAGTTCATTAGATTTCTATACTTATGGATCCCACTTCTAGGATAGTGACATCCTAGATATAGTATGAATTGGATGACAAGGTTGTAAGATCAACTTAGGTTCATTCTCAAATTTCAAATAGATGAATTTTATTTAATCTTTAGTTCAACCATGCATTCTTTTCTTAATGATTTACACAAGTATATCGTTCATACAAACAAATATAGATTAGGCATAGTGAAGCACATCAAAATTAGAACCCATTGCCAGCAAGCATGTTCAGTACTCCAATGGGGTAATTTTGACAACTAATAAATATCCTCCTGATGTAGAATGCCCCTTTCCCCATGAGCTTGTTCATTACCCTAATGGGTTTGCCTAGTCATACCACAGGCTGATACCCACTTCCAACAGACTTGTTAAGTATCTCGACGGGTTAGACTCTTACACCCATTTTCCATCAGAAGCTCTTGTCCCAAACTTTACCCTTAAGATAAAATTTATAAATTGTTTTCGCATGGGTGAATAGGGAAGCAGCTCTGAAAACCTTTTTTATGGGATGGGATGGTATTGGGTTGGAAGATATTTTATAGATTGCCCATAAAAGATTGTTTGCATGAAAAATAGACTTATGTATTTAGATAATTCCAAAGGCATATCATTATAAAACTTACTTAATGTGTTGTGGATGAGGTCATGAGAGAATTACCTAAAGGTGCCTCTAGTCCTTAAGTTCATCTTCTACATATAAGATTATGTTAGTGTTCCCTCACAAGTAGAAGTTTCATTCACTCTTCTGCTACTATTTGATAAGAATGTTTGAATAATAAGTCCTGATATGAAACTAGGATGTACAAGTTACCTATGGGCATCATTATAAGTATCATGTAGACCTTAAAATTTTTGTAAATCCCCATAATATTTTAAAGATTAGGCTTAAGAGCAACTGTTATTATTAATAGTCATAAATATGTATGTAATAAGAAGTAATATCCTAAGTTGTTTTGGTTTATGATATTAGGTCATCAATATTATCTTCATGTTAGTTCATTTATTTGGAAAGAAACATGAAAATATGTTGCATTTATTTAGAACTAAGTTAACTAACATGCAACTTTTACTTTATTCTATTTAAGAAAAAGAAACCATATTTCACGTGTAAGAATATTTCCAATGTAACCATGTGCGTAACAAGATGACAAACATATTCATACTCAAGTTTGAAAAATGTGCATTAAAGTATACCAGAGTATGAGATACCAGTTGCATTGAATGATATGATGTAAAGAGTTGTTGAAGAAGGGAGTCGTGCTTCAATCTGATAGTTGCCTGGAACCAACGGTCAATATAGCCATGATGTCCTTGGTTCACTTCCTCATTTGGAAAACTCTATATATCCTCCTCAACCATTCTATGTAGATCGTCTTCTTTCAGATGATTGGTCTCTTGTGTTCATAGAGGATATTCAGAGAGACATGTTAAGAACTATTCAATCTCAGGTTCTAATGGTTGTTCTCCATTGAATGTGGTCCATGATTTTCTGGTCTCTTCTACAGGTTGGCAAAGGTGATTAGAAGAGGCTTCTAAATATTCTTGTGGATGTGGCTCATGGAACTCTTGTTCTTCTTTTACATCTAGATATCCAACTAGGTTCTTGACTATTGTCAATATTTTGTCTTCCTGAGAGGTAGAGATCCCAGCTGTTGGTAGGATTTGAGAGAGTTCTTCCAAACTCCTGTTCATATTTGAATCTCTTTTGTTGGTTGATGGGTCATGTTTCACACATGAAATAATGCATGGGGTTCTTACAAAACCAAAAATGAATAATTAGAAAAAAAAAGGAAATATAGAATGAATAAATTGAACCTAATTACATAATTGAAAAGGAAACAAACTTGCAAGAAATAAATCAACTTATAAAAGAAACACTCTTTCATAAAAGGAAAGAACATTTGTAGGAAAGTAAAAACGCTTGCAGGAAAGTAAACACACTTGCAAGAAAGTAAACACACTTTCATATAGAACAGACCTAGATTTGGGTATAGACCCACTATAGTGGATGCGCAGGTTCTTACCTCTCATCTTAGAGTCTTCCTCCACCAGGCTGTGTAATTTTAAAGGCAACCTACATACCTAGACTTCAATCCCTTTAGCACCTCCCCAGAAACGATGCCAAAAATGTGGGGCTAAATATATGTATTATTAATTCCCAACATTAAATTGTCAACAAGAGAGTCGTAGACTTAGAGGTAAAGGCACAATATGTGAATGATTGGAGTCTATTCTAGGCTAATGCCGGAAAACCACACTTTAATGTAACAAACAAAACAAGCAAGAGGGAATGAATTCAATTGTCGGGAAGTAAACTAATACCTTGGGTTGAAGCCCATTACAAGAAAGCCATATCTCACGAGTTAGGATTTTACTCTTCCGTTGGTGATTGAAGCTATGTGAAATCAAAGTGCAAGGAATTAAAGGTATGTGAGAGAAAACCAAGTGCAGGAAGTAAAGTGCAGTAAATTTAAATTGAAGCAAACTAGCTAAAGGGAAAAACAATCAAACAAGTAGAAAATGAAGTCTAAATCCAAACCATGTAAATGAGATGTTCCTCAAATCTTCACCCAAGAATAGAAAGTTAGTTTTGTTTATGTATGAAAATGAATGTGTCTGTACGAGATTAATTTTGTTTAGGTACATGAATGTGTTGGTACGGGATTTATGTACAAGAATGAGATTTCTTTGTATGGATCTTCCATTTAATGTTGCATTCACACTTATATAACAATAACACTTAGCAATATTTAACAAAACTCTAATGAATAAAAGAATGCATAATTACAACATAACAAATGATATAAAAAGAATAAAACAAATATTATAACAATATTAACAAAACATTACAATCAACATAACAATTACACTTCTAAATAAACGATTAGCAAAATAGTATAAACATGTAACAACACATTATTTCTATTAACTAAATATTATAAATTTATAACAAATAAACAACAATAAAAAAAACAAATTATAACAAAACAATATATAATAAAGAAATTTTACACATGTATTAACAATCAAACATTATATATTATGCACGTCTACACAATTTAAATAACTATTAATGAAGAACAAAAACAAAAAACAAATAATAATGTAATGCATACAGTGTAATGTAATGGATATAACAACAAAACTATTAAACAAACAATATAAAAGAAATTAGATATCATTCGCACAATACAAAACTTTGTAAAACTTCAAACCTATGTACGGATTCGACTTGAATTGAATATTTACGAAGTTAATTGCAGCATTAAAGGAATATGGCGAGTGGAAGGTGAAATGAAACATTGAAGAATGGGACGCATAAATAATTAAAGTGATGTGCAGAGGTCGTTGAACAATATGCAACATTATATTATGAAGTCGTCAACATGAAGGGAGTGGATTGGAGGGGTGAGTAGTGGAGTAATGGAAGAATTAGCAGCATGGATATGATGATGAGGGATCTGAAATTAGTATACAGAAGAAGGGAAGACAATGTTGATCTAAGGATAAATATCACAAGACTATTAAATTAAAATAATGCAAACTGAAATCAAACACACACAATAATTAATCAAAACAATAATCTAGTTAATAAATAAAAACAACAGAAAGTAAACACACACAAATCTAATTAATAAATAAAATGGCCAGGATGTTAAAGGATCGAGGGGCCCTTCCTGACCTGGAAAACATTCTTGGAGAAGCTAACTTAGATCGAAATGAATCTTAGAACACCAACAATCAATCAATTCTTCATTAATCATAAAATCTTGTTTTCAATGTAACAGTGCTCACCTCTTGCTTAATACATTAATAATTCCCCCCTCTACTGCAATATCCATTGTATTTATACATAAGAGGGAAATAAATAAATTGAACTACCTCAACAACATTCCATCATGGGCGATGAACAAACTTGATTTGTTTTGATAGGGTTTCAGCTCAACATAGAAAATCCATAATTTAAAATTAACCATAGGAACCTTCCCAACGATATCTCAACGACATGTTTCTTTATTTGCAGCTACGTGTCTATTCTAACAAAAAATTGGTTTCATGTTGGAGCTTGAAGGCATTAACTCTTTGTCAATAAGTCATATCTTTGATTTGTTCTTGGATGGCTGCAATCAATTGCAAATTCTTGATAACTAATTGGATATTTTGCGTAGCCACAATTTTGAGCCCATCCTCTTTGAAATCCACCTGGAATATTAAGCACTAGATCCATGGATATACTTTGCACAAAACATCATTAGTTAAAAGTATTTAGGGTATTCTAGATAATTAATTAAAGACATGCAACATTAATTAAATTATTATATTTTCTCTTTAAGCTTAAAAAAATGGTGAATTAATATATTTTATGGATTTAAGTTTAAAGATATTTTGGGAATGAGGTGGATGAGTGGATATTCATTTTAATAATAAAATGAATAATTATTTTTAAGTCTTAACAAAAGGTATTTTATAAACTTGGTGAGAAAGAATATAAATTGGCATGAATAATTAATGGAATGATTATGGATGAGTGTAGGATTTAATTATGGGTATGGAAAGAATTAATCATAAGAAATGAGGGTAATCTTCAAGAGTAATTATAATTAGTGATTTCCATTATCTTTAATGAATTAAGAATATACCCAAAACACATTTTTACCTCAGTTTTGTTTATCGTTGCATACTTACAATTGTGGCTTATCCTTGAGCTTGTATACGGAAAATGGATCTTGACAAGGACTGCTAAAAATACTTGAAGAAGGCATTTGATCTGCGGGAATGTTGAATGTGATGGTGTCAGAAGAGTGTTCTAGTATCAGACGTAGTATGGGAATAGTGTAGGAATCATGTTTAATCCTGGTGCAAGAACATGTTTCTTGGACATAGAAACACATGATTAAACCATCATCGATAAAATCATGTTAAAAACATCTTTAATCACTAAAAAGACAAGAAAACAACAATACTTAACCACAAGTTAAAATGGATGTATTTAGTGGTAAGCGACGGAATAATGGCTATAAAATGTATCAATAGTGTAGGAATATGGCTTATGAATGGAGGTTTTACATGGTAGAAAATATGGCATATTTGGAGCCCAACATTTTCCAAACTCTCAAGGCATATACAATTTCCAATAACTCTAGGTTGTGCGTTGCATAGTTCTCCTCATGCTTTCTCATTTTCTTTGAAATGTAAGCGATCACTCCACCATCTTGCATCAAAACGCCGCCTAAACCTTCCTTGGATGTGTCCATGCATACTAAGAATTCTTTTTCTGTGTCGGGGACCTTTAGTACTGGCGCTATTGTCAACATTTATTTAAGATTTTGAAATGCATCCGCACATTTCTTAGTCCATACAAAATTCTTGTTCTTCTTCTGCAATTCCATGATTGGATTTTCTATCCTTGAAAAATCTTCGACGAACCGTCGGTAATATCCTGCTAAACCCCTAAAGCTACGTACTTATTATACATTTGTTGGTGTTGGCCATTCCATAATAGCCTCTACTTTCACTAGATCCACATCGATACCTTCACTAGATATGATATGTCGCGAGTATTGAATCTTTGATTGGTAAAATGAACATTTCGATAATTTCCCATACAAATTGTTTTCTTGTAGACATTTTAGAACCAATCTTAAATGTTTGACATTCTCTTCCTTCATTCAAGAATAAATCAATATGTCATCAATAAATACTTGAAAAAACTTATTGAATTATTCATGGAGCACCCCATTCATCAAACTCATGAATACTCCTGGGAAGTTCGTTAATCCGAATGGTAAAAATGTAAACTCATAGTGTTTGAACCTCATCTTAAATGTGGTATTAGGGATATCTTCTTCTTTAATCCATAATTAGTGATATATCAATCTCAATTCAATCTTCGAAAGCACCGTCACTCCTTTTGTATGATCAAACAAATCGTCTATTCTTGGCAACGTATATTGGTTCTTGATTGTCTCTTTGTTTAATTGGTGGTAGTCAATAAAAAGTCTCCATGATCCATCCTTCTTTCTCATGAAAATAACTGGCACAACCCAAGGAGACACACTTGGACGTATAAGTCCCAATTCCAAGAATTCCTTCAATTTCATTTTCAACTACTGTAATTCAGACATTGAGATCCAGTAAGGCATTCTCTCTATAGGCTCAGTTCCAGGTTTCAAGTCTATTGTAAACTCCAACTCTCTTTCGGGTGGTAAACCCAATAACTCTTATAGAAGCACGTCTGCAAACTATTGCACTATAGGAACGTTTTATAATCCTTTTGCCTCGTCATTTTCGTTTAGCGCTAAGATTTCATAAAGCTTGCACCCCTTGCGCATACTCTTTTGTAGTTGTAGGAAGAAATAAATCTCAAGGACACCCCCTAATTCCTTCCTACAATAACTCTACTCTATCCCAAATCATCTATCAAACTTAACTATTTTGTCTTACAGTTAAGTATCGCATCATGTGATTCCAACCAAGGATAATTTTAAGGATTAAAATTTATATTAAAATGTAGAAACATGGGCTAATCTTAGTAGTCCTTCATATGAAAAATGTAAAATGTTTGGCGATAGTTCTATAAAAATATTCAAATTTATAAGGATTTTATATAGTTTCTATAGTATTTTGGCGATTTTTAAGGTAAACTAATTTTATTCTATGGAATTTGGGCGAATGATTTTTAGAAAAAATGGAAATTGGCAAATCTTTATTTGGGAAAAACCATGGAAAATTATCTCATTTGAGAAATTTAGTCCCTAAAATCATCTATGATTCCAACCAATCCATACCAATCACTATGTCATAATATCCTAAGATCGTGACATATAGGTTAGCCTTCATTGAAAAATATCCTAAGTTAATGCTATAGTCCATAACCTTTCCTACAACCTTCTAATTGGCACCCAATGCCATTTCTCCATATCTAAACTCGTCCTGCTCGAATGCCTTTACCTTAATTATCTTTAGTGTTTCACTAGAGATAAATCTCTCTATAGCACTTGGATATATCAAAATGCTAAAATTTTGGTTAGCTATTGTACCTAACATTTTGAGCACAGTGGACTGGTGCTCATCTTGGTGGTTGTTCACCGTTGCATGTATCATGTGGGCCTTGCCCGAATCTCCAACTGTA